>NAOQ01000253.1:36232-67057 GCA_002751075.1 Ichthyophonus hoferi
AAAAAAAAAAAAAAAAAAAAAAGGTATACAGGCTGATGGTCATGACAGCTAGAAACAATTAATTGTAGTTTTAAGCTTAACAGGCTGCGTCGATTTACTGTCTCGGGTTTTCCTATTATTTATATTTGAAATTTGAAGAATGTCGGCCTGATTGATGAATTATAAATATACCGATGCTTTCCATTCAAATATAGTATTAATATTATACTTTATTACAATGTTATGATTTATTTAATTCATTCATAACCAGGTAACTAACCTTCCACAGTGCTGTTTCATTGGTTAATCTAATCCAGTCTTAATTAATTGAAATTAACACTCATTAAACAATTAGGCTGGGTGCTATACTTATAAATAGATATTTTTATCCGATAATATTTATCCGATAAACTTTATCTAAGGATAAATATATTGGTATTTTGATTGGTCCGAGGCTCATTCATAATTTAACCATTGACCATCATTAATTTATGTCGTACGTAACAAATATTATACAGGATACTAAGTTTGACCTATCCCTACACTGGTTTGCATGGATAAGTCAGTCAGATTCTTAACCAAGTTGTTGGGATCATTTTAAGCATACTGAAAGATTAATGTATTGGCCGGAAACTGTATAACACCAACTCAGTCCATTATCAAGGACCGAAAAGATAATATAATAAATTTATCAAATAACCTTGGTTTGAGTATTAGTCATTAATACTACTTGTTGTGATGTCACCGAAGCAATCTTTAGCTAAAAATTGTTCTAAACGCGCTCTTTTATATACTCTAAAGACCATCATTTTATCCGTGAGAATAGGAAAAAAAAAAAAAACAACTTATCTAATGACTCAAGTGATACGGGAATCTAACGCGCAAAGCCAATCGGACAAAGCAGACAGCACTAATCCGCGTCCCCTCTCTCCCTCTTCTGATACCACTTCATTAACATCTAGCGTAGAAATAACGCTTTTCTGACCTTGAGTTAGATTTTATCAGACTGTGTCAGCTCTAGCGACTTGTCTACAGCTGTTGGGATCTCCAATTGTATAATTGAAGTGGTTAATTTTGCTAGACCAGCAATAATAAGAGTTAGTCACTTGATCGAATCTGTCTTTAAGACACAGTTGTTGTATTAGAGGTTCTATAGAAGGCCCATAAACCGCCTCTCTAGGTCACTGGTCATGGTAATTATACTTCTGTTCTGATTCAGGAGGAATCGATACTTTGATTTGCTTGCATGCGAATATGGAAATTGCACAATGAGATCGATCACTAAACGGTGATATATTACGATGTAAATGATAACTATTGTCACCATTTAATGTTAGTAAACAGTTCTTTTAGTTCTGAACGAGCGAGAGATCTGGACACGGATTATCATATATGAGGGCTAACGGTTGATTGGGTATTACAATAACGATGTGGTTAATACATATATAAAACTAAATGCAAAGCATCTGTGTTACGAGAGCGTCGCATTTTTGTTACTCATTACCGCGTATATGTGAGCAGGTTCTTTATTATTGACTTTAGTTTTCTCTTATACTTCGTCCTATCGCCAGTGTTAACTTTTCTATACCTTTTTTTTCTTTAAAAGGAAAATCTTAAACTTCAATATGTAAATCATCAAAATATTCAATAAAAATCAAAGACAAAGTAAGATATTTTTTTTAGCCAAGTTTTTAATTAAATATTGGGTGGCCTTAATGCTTTTGTCTTATCTTTGTTTTTGGTTTCTATTGAATATTTTGAAGATTTACATGAAGTTTAAAATTCCTATTTTGAAGATAATAAGGTACAGTTAACTGGAGACACGAGCGTTCCTGTGTGCTAAATTCGTTTAGGAGAAATAACACAGAATTGGGGTGTACGTTAACGTTTCCCTTTGTATATACGGTATACGGAGTACATATATGGTAAAATATATTTTCATTATTAAGCAAGTGAGCAGGACTTGTCATATACAAGATGACTAAGTAATGAAATAAGTTACCTGAACAGCAATAACATGATCTGAAATGGCTTATTATATTTACCACTTGCCCATTAATTCAAGTCCTAATTAGGGTTGTCCCCAAGAAACCGCAAACTTGAATCTCTAGTAGTAGAAAAAGAATGTATGCATACAAACACTTACCTGTACTGCCAAATCCAAAAAATTATTACGTTTCACGTACGGACTGTACGTGTAAAAGTAAATCATAAATTAGCTGTTGTTAAAATGCATTAAATTGAATAACGTATGGTAATTATAAAATTCAACAGTACACATACATAAAATTTATTAAGCAGCTTTAATTAGAATTCATTGCTCTGAATACTGAAATCAGTCAGTAGATTATTCAACAATAAACACTGAGTCATTAAAAAACAAACACTCATGGGGACCCAACCATAACCACTTGAACCAAATAAATTATTATAATTCAAGTTAATAATATTTAAATGGACACTTTAATATTGAGGGTACAAATGCAATTCAAAAAAAAAAACCAATATTGAATATATAATATATCCGAACGCGTAAATCCCTTTCACCGGTTTCATCAACACACGTCTTTTTATGTTTATATTACATACAGTTCTCAGAGTAGGACAACACTACACAATAATGTGGTCATCTTAACACCATTTCACTATTTCCAATGAAAAACTAGTTATAGTTGGTTTTAAGACTCTAAAACTATGAAAACTATGAACAAACGGGTGAAAGTTGTCTAGGTTGGAAGAGCGTATATATTATAAATTATAAGTTTATAATGAGCTTAGATCAGCTCAGCAACATCCATTGGCATCTCATCAATGGTAGTGTTATAGAACTGCTCGATTTCACGAAGAGTACGGACATCATCCTGAGACACAAAGTTGATAGCAACACCCTTACGACCGAAACGACCACCACGACCAATTCTGTGAATGTAGTTCTCGCGGTTGGTGGGAAGATCGTAGTTAATAACGAGAGACACCTGCTGCACATCAATACCACGGGCAAGAAGGTCAGTGGTAATGAGGACGCGAGAAGATCCACTCTTGAACTCCTTCATAATCACCTCACGCTCCTTCTGGTCCATCTCACCGTGCTGTAGTAAATGGCAGAGTAAGTAAGTAGGCAAAATAAATAAAACAAGGTAAGCGATGGTTGTTGTGTTAATATTTGGTTGGAAAATAACTAATTGAATTTATATTCCTCAATTATATGTACTTGATAATATCAACTGCATAGAAATAATAAAATTTTAAAAGATATTATGTATAAACAAAGAACAGAATACACTGGCTACAACATACCATGGCAGATACAGTGAAATCACGCTGGTGCATGCGCTCGGTAAGCCAGTCGACTTTACGGCGAGTGTTGCAGAAGATAACAGCCTGGGTAATAGTGAGGGTCTCGTAGAGATCGCAAAGAGTGTCCAACTTCCACTCCTCCTTCTCAACACCAATGTAGAATTGCTTAATACCTAGATACACCCCAACCATATTAGTGTACCGTACCCTACTATTTACTACCGCTAGGGTATGTATATACCAGCTTATTGTTTCTATTGATTAACGTATTCGCTAATGGCAGCATATTTAAATAGACAATACAAAACCATTTCATTTATATCAATTAAGATAAATTGAAAAAATACTCTAAAAAACAAAATCGCCTCCGAAAGAAACCTTAACGCAACTTCTCATATATCTACTCTGATAACCCCTGTTAGAAATAATAATACACAACACACTTTAACTGCCTGTTACAGGTCAATAGGAACAAGGACATACCGTCAAGGGTAAGCTCCTCCTTCTTCACGAGGATACGGACAGGGTCCTGCATGAACTGCTTGGTCACATCAAGAACCTCGGCGGGCATGGTAGCGGACAGGAGAACAACCTATGAGGGATAGTATATTAGCAATAGTAGGTCATATTTTGGCCTTGTAAACCAACCAATATTGCAATGTATAATATATTATACAATTCCATTCTTTAATTAACTCATGCATTATTATTAAAAGAGCAGCCAATCACAAAGCATACCTGGACAGTCTTGGGCATAAGGGTGAAGACATCGTAGATCTGATCCTTGAAACCGCGAGACAACATCTCATCGGCCTCATCGAGCACAAACATTTTAATGTTGGTAGGATCAAGAGCACGGCGCTATAGAGATAGATCATATGTAAGATACAAAACTCTTGAATAAGAGAAAATTTATTTATTTCCTTAAGTAAATAGGCAAATAAAAGATGTATATGCAAGGATCGATAACTAGATTTAGGAAAACTGGTGACTGATGTAATGTGAAAAAGAAAGAAAAAAGAGAAAATAAGATATGTTAATATCTTCATATCAATATATATATATATATATATATACGTACAAACACAAACACAAAACACACCTTAACCATATCGTACACACGGCCTGGAGTACCGACAACCACGTGGACACCAGAGCCAAGAATGGCAATGTCGTCACGAACATTGGTTCCACCAATGCAACCATGACACTCAGCCTTGAGGTAATCTCCGAGGGATAACACGACCTTCTGAATCTGTTGAGCCAACTCACGGGTAGGGGCTAAGACAAGGGCCTGAGTCTTGCGAACACTCAAGTCAATAGACTGAAGGATGGAGATAGCAAAGGTAGCAGTCTTACCGGTACCAGACTGAGCCTGGGCAATCACATCGACTCCCTTGCAGCAAGGAATAATGGCACGCTGCTGAATGGCTGAGGGCTTCTCAAAACTGAGTGAGTGAAGGTTTCAGGTTAGAATGGGGACGGAGACGGATTCTTGTGAGTATTCGGATTTAATGTTTCGTTGATTGGTTAGTATAAATATATAAAATTATCTATATGTAAATGTGCAATTATTGGAATACAGTAAAATTTCCTTGTCCTGTGTAAATTAAAAATTAAAGGACGTTAAGGTTACTTAATATGTATATATCTAACAATTACCGTTAAATTTTCATGTATGTTATATTATTATTATAGGTGTAAGGATATCCAATATAGAAATAGCATAAAGTGTAGTAAGCAACGACGATTGACTTAAGGTGGAAATACTTGGCGCAAACTCACAAAGACACCCCTATAGGAATATGAACACGTCGTAGATATGGTTAAAAAGAAACCATTATATGTAATCAATCTAAATGGTCGTATACAGGGAGTTTAAAATATAAAATATAAAGACAAATTATAATTTATATACACCATTAAAACAACAAACTGAGATATTTACACATATATGCACGACTAATTACAGTACGTACCCATAAGCAAAGATACCGCGAAGAAGATCCTCCTTGAGGTTCATGTCATCGAAGCTATCGACAACCTGGTCCCAGTTGGACTGCACACCAAATGTTTTAGACACCATTGATCTATTATAGTCACTTTATTTTTCCTTTAACGCATATTATTTCACTTGGCGTTCATATATAGCCCCATTGCCTTGCCACTTTACCATCTCTCCAAAGACAGTTTTAAAGAAAAAGAAAAGAAAAAAAAAAGACTTATGAAATACACATAACACCAAGAACCTGTTTTTTTAAGGGCCACACTAGGTGAGATAAGCATTACAATATAAGCTAAAAAATATAATACATTTCAAAAGTATTTTCCCTTGCACCATAGACCATAAAATCACAGTACAAATTGTTACCTCAATGAGGAAATCCTCAGCATTCTCCTCCCTCTTGGGCTCTGCCTCAGCAGGAGTTGCGCTCCAGTCTTCCCTGCTCGAGTTAAATACAAGTCAGCAATACCATTCCAAATTTCAGTTATGTTTCTGCAACATTAACGGTACAAATTTATTATATAGTAACTAGTAATGCTCTGTTCGCTGTGAGCTTAACTGAATTTACCATGACTTGTTGGAATTTGTAACATCATCTCCAACAAGGAATGCGTTTATTAAAAGCTGGAAACTACTAAAGTCATTTTCTAGTCTATATTAAAATTTTATTAACTTGCACAAATAAGTTAAAATAAATAAAAATTAACAAAGTATTTAATAAGGTTTATTATTATCACCTACTTGTTATCAGCCATTATTGATACTTGCTTTCAAACTAAATTTGAAAGGCAGAAAAACACGTTTGCAAATCGTCTCTTTTGACCTCTGTCGCTTCAATACTCTATCTACCTTAGACACGTGAGGTACCCAGTACTGCGACACACTGCGACAGGACCTTCATTATGCTCCATGATATTGTCTTAACTGGTATATTTTTTGAATCCCTGAAACATCTTATCGGATTCCCCTTTTGTAAGGGAAATTAAATAAGAAAAATATGTATTTTTATTAATTTATTTTAAATATTTATAATTTTATTTTATTTATATTTTTAATACTTGCTTATGATGATAATTATTATTGTTCTTCTTATATTGTTGTGCTTATATTATTAGATTAAATGGGTGGTAATTTTTAAAAACAATTATGGATTATTATTGGTAGAGAACGACTGACTATAATGGGATATATGCGTCATAGTACATAGTGTTGCGCCTGAGTCAACCAGCCAATAGTATTTAGCGAAATTGCTAGAATTGGCGGGCAACCTACCACATGCTGATTACGTATATGGCTAATCACAACTAATTACCAGGAGTGTTTGGCCATAATTAAAGAAGGGCTTTGGCCAATACCAGGAGAACGTGCCATTCCGCTCCTTCAGAGTTGTTATCCAATGACATGTATTATTTTTAATGTTAAAATACGTCATGCTGTAATATCCAATTAAATATGTGTTTAAAAACGAAATACAGTCAGGGCCAGAGCCGATAAAATTACAGTTCTTGTATCATCGGTTTTCCATTGCACGTAGTTAAATGGTGTGTATTTAGTCGTATATAATACTGTTTGACCGTCGGGATTGAAGTATAACATTCACCTCCTTAAGTAAATAATTAAACTAATCGCTTCTAACTTGATAGCCTAAATTTTATTAAATATCCTGTTGGCCTATAACCACAAATCAACCGCTACTAGGGGAGAAAAATCAATGCATCTTGACAAAAAGTAGTTGAGATGTGATTCCCTTTGTATCTTAAATTTTAGTCTGCATATATATGCCAAGAGAACATCATTTGATTAAAAAGACAAGTAGTATTAAAAATTAAAAATTACTTCTTATATGGCTAAATTTTTTTATAAATAGCGTATTAAAATAATCCATTAGAGTAAATGTAGATGGCAGGCAAAGCCAAGTTCAGATGTTGGTTAATTATGTTCGTAAGATTTAAAAGTCAACCGTTGCTGGGAATAATAAATAGAGACAGGAATGTTCCTGTGACCTATATTCGTTTAGAAGAAGAGAGACTACCAAATTAAGAGGGTTTAAACGTGTACCTTGATATGCACGGAGTACAGATATGCTAAGACATGTTTTTTATTATTAAACAAGTGAGCAGGATTTATCTTGTACAAGACACCTAAGCAATGAGTTATCTGAATTGCATAACTTGATCTGAAATGGCTTATTATATAGTCGCAGGGCCCCTGCCATTGACTGGTTCAATTTTGATAGATAATTGGATTGTCATTTAACACCAATAGATTGTATTAAATATTTTTCCAGAATACATGTGTGGTAATAATTGCTAATAATGTTAAATGGTGATAACTATATAAATAAATACCCCAATTGTTTAAATATTCCTGTTTTAACAACTATTGCATCATATTTCAGTTGGCACTATCATAATATGAATTAATGGTAAAAGGATTAAGTGAAAAATAGTCAATAGAACAAAATAAACATACAATGCTAGAAAATCACTGTGGTGTGACCTTGGCCATATTGTAAAAAGGAAAGATCTCTTAATCGCAACGGAGGCCACAGAAAAATAAACAAATTAAAGCAATTTAACGTGTACATGCCAATCATTAGTAATATATGCAAGCATTTATCTTAGTAACTTACCTTAACGGAAGCGACAATGAAATTGGCACTCATGTCAGCCTTCCACATGGCTGGTCGCCTAAAAGAGTTTTGGAAAATGTTGTTGTATGGCCACCAACAGCCAAACTACTATCCGACTGTTTGTCAGCAGAAGACGTACTTGTTTGATGACAAAGCACTGTAAAATAGAATAATTAGGTTGGAAACAAAAACACGCCCATATATTAAAGACACTGACCTAATAAACTGAACTCAAGCTAATGGCCATGAAAGCTTTAGGTTAATCTTCTGGAAAAATAGCTAAATATAGTGATGCCTAATGCTACAACGTAAGTTGAACTCCAGATATGTATATACTAAGAGTTCTGAATTAGAACACCCAGCCAAAATCAATATTTACAATCAATCTCCTTAAACTGGTCTGGCAAACGCTCTACATTTAATGATAGCCGTGGTTAGACAAAAAGATAAAAGATAATGCTAGTACCAAGTAAGGAACGTGACTATAATACCTAATCATTGGTCAGGAGTTTTCTGTTATTTTTTTGTATTTTTTTTTTGTAGAGTGTTTCTTCAACACATTACAAATTACCTAGAGCTCCTAGTAGACTTTGGCTAACAAATATTTGGGCACAGACACGTTGGTTAACTTACCCGCATATCCAAACGCCATCACCTCGTTTAAAGTGAGAATTCCATTATTAGGGGCATCTAGCGGTTGAATCCTCAAATGTCTGCCACGTGGTCAGATTGCCTTAACAATCCAAGTTGCAGATATTTGAAACTTCAACGGCTAGATATCCCAGAAACTGAATATCTCAAGCGTGAAGGGGGATTTGTCCGTTTTCATGAAATGCAAGCGTTTGGATTTTATAGTAAATTAACCAATGTATCTGTGCCCGGCTCTATGTTCAGCAAAGTCTATTAGCAGTTCTTGCCAGTACGTAAAGTTTTTTTTTAATACCCAATTCACACAAAAATAACTGAAAACTCCCGACCAATGGCTATGTAATATGATCACTTTCTTTACTTGGTACTGGCATTCCTTTGTAACAGTAAATTAACGCTGCAGATCTAACCACATGCGTTCAAATTAATCTAACCAATCATACGCACACTTACATACCTTTCTTGACGCTGGTGCTATACGTTCTTAAAATAGGATGTCTTTACTTAGATTAATGGTATCTATACATACTTACCAGCGGTTTTCGTTATTTTCATTGGTGTGTAGTTATTATTTTATCCATTTTAAATAGTTTTCAATGATTGAGAGTAGAAAATTAAACTGAAAACAGAACATTATTACTTTTGATTTTGCTGCAGAATCTCCGTGTTGAGCCTATTGCAGACAGATCAGATACCTTTACGAGTATATACTATATATTGACCAATTAACAGACTAGTAGTAATTAATTAATTTAATTAATACGAGTAGTAGAGCCGATGTTTGTTTATATAAATGATTTTTATAATTATAATGGGGTTATCAATTGCATTGACTATTGTTATATTATTATATTACTCATATACCTATTAAAATTGAGAGAAGAGTGAGGAAGACGGAAGGAAAGGTATCCATGTCTATCCCCTAGGTTACTATTACTGATAATATAAGTAGTGGGGTATACAAGAGTTAAATAATTGTTGGAAAAGGACCACATTTTTAAGACTAAGTAGGTTTCGGCTGACTCATTTGATGTGTTGTATCCCTTCCTTCCTATAATCCTTCTCTCTTTTTATTTCTCATTCCCCCGACTACTGTGTTTTTGAGCAACTATGATCACATGCATATTATTACACATAAAGATAACTATACATGTTTTTAATCATCTCTTTCTCATTCCCTCTCACAGACTCATTCCCAGTCCATGTAAACTACCTGCCTCCCCCAAATTTTCTGCTTATTGCCAATAAAATGAAAAAATGAATGCACTTGTGTATTGTTTTTTAAAAATGTTATGACATATTAGTAAATTCATAGCAAAATTGGTTTTATTCATATGAAATACATCCCATTTTCCTTCAATTGATCACATATGTACATATACGGATACTATGGATTCTCTAAGAATAAAATTGGAAGGTACGGTAGAGGGACGTTTGCTTTGTGACTGGCACCTTGTTACCCAAAAGTAGCATACAATAATTGGGGATGTAATCACAGGCCTATAACTGGAACATCATCTACCACCAGGTAGGAGGGAAGAGGGCATGGGTGGCGTATGTGTTTGTATATGTATTTGTATATGGACAGTTATTCAAGAACAACCATATATATACTCAGGCCTACTGATATGAGTTATATATTTATTATGGATAATTGATTTACCTAATACTTTCATTGCTGCTATCACTTCATCCCTCTTTCATGGCAACAGTGGACCTCTTTATGGATGGGTTCATGCTCCTTTCCAGACAATCAGTAACCACTCCTCATGATGGAGACCTCCTTAGATTACTGCTATACTATCAATATACATCCATGGTTGTGTTATATTATCAATAGACCTAAATTTACATTGTTTTTTCCATCTTTTCTAGTTTGAGATAGTATTTTTATATTTATTTTATTTCTTTTTGCTTATAGAATTAGTTTCCAGGGATATTATGTGGGAAGGCTTCTATCTACCATGGCTGATATATATATATTTTTAATTGGTTTATATATAATCCATGATTTTTAATATGGCATAATTCCTCTTTTTATCTACAGCTTAAACACTGGCTACCCCATAATACAACCACCTGATTGGATGTGAATGGCATCATATATATATATACCCTGCCAGTTACAATATACAATTATCATCTTCTTTCCTATTAACAGCATTACAAAAAAATCATGCTTTATCTTTAACTTATCCAATTGTTTCTGCCCATTTTCCTGTATTAAGTATAGTGACTATATTATATCCTACTTATATATTTATTCTAATTTACATTTTCCTATTATGCTTGATGTGACTTTCATACCATTGGTTATTCTAAACCAATGAAAGTAGATCTATATATCTGTTTTATAAAAAGTACCTCACATTTACACCTACCAATGCAGTGAGGTTATGTGATGTATTCATAATATATTCTCAAACTATATTTGGTATTATAGGGCATATATTGCGTATAGGTATTCTGTATTTCTATTGGGAAATAAGATTAATCACATCATATAGCACAATTGCCTAACGTTAATTGTAGTATCATTAGCTTAATACTATGTCGATGGGTGACATGGGAAAGTAGGTATCTCATAACATCTCATTTCACACAGTGTAAAATCCATGAATCAGGAGGGTTTGGCAGTTACCAAGGTTACCACAAGGTGGGATGTTTGATTGGGCATAACACGATATTGTTTAGTGTCTATATATATATATCTATATCATGTTATGAATATTTTTATTATTATTCATACATATACATGCATATATACAACAGAATACTTATAACTTTTATGTATTTTATTTTGTTTTCAGTATATATTTCATTTTTAATACAACAATATCTCTACATTAATCCACTCATTAACTGATGTTATGTCTGGTGATTATGGTGTCAATACATAATGTAGGCCCATATTTTCTTTAGAACAACATTATTATTATTATTATTATTATTATTATTGTAGCTGCTATTACTGTTACTATTACTGTTATTGTTCCTATTCCTATCACTATCATTATTACTATCACTATATGCATTCATACATTCATACACTGAGGCAGAGACATGCCAGGTATTGTTCATACAAATATTTATGAATTCTGATGCCTCTTTCATAAAAAAAAATACATGTGATCAAATACACCATCATATCTACTATTATTACACACTTACACATATTAAATATATACAATACATCTATACTCGCACTATCTTTACAGCAATGTCAGCCTCCCAATAGAAAAAAGCATTAAAAAGATGCAGAGAGGGTAATATAGAACCATCATCACTAAAGAAAAAGAAAAAAGATATCACCAAATAAAAAAATAAGTAAGAACAAGTTACTGCCTATAGTGAATGAAAAAAAGAAAAAAACTAAGAAGATAAACATGGAAAACTGAGTAAGTGAAAGGGATAGTGAGCCAAATGTCAGTGAAAAACCGGAAAAGTTAGCTAAAGGTCAGGGTGAGAAAAAGAAAGAAAGAAAGGTGGTATATAATAAGGATATAGAGGGGAAAAAGAAAATGATGATAAAGAAAGTGGATAGAAAGAAAATAAATATAAAGGTAGAGGGAGTTTCACTGGTGGTGAAACACAAGTGTAGATGCATTGCATCCAGATCAACATCTTTTACATCATCATTATTATCTTCCTCATCAAATTATAGTTTAGATAATGAAGAGAGTAGTGGAACCAATAAAGCAAAAGTCACACAAAAAATGGAAATAAGATTACAGGAAAAAATAAGAAAAAAAGAGCAAACAATAGTAAGTAAGACAAAATACAACTATTGTAAAGCTGCCAATTGTGGCAGAGATGGAAGCAAATGAGAAAAAAAGAAAAAGAAGGTGCAGAGAGAAGTCTGAAAAAAGAGAGTAATGTAGTAGGGGGGGGGGGGATGAAGGTGAGAAGAAAAACAAAAGTAAAAGTAAAAGAACAGAAGAAAAACAGCTGTGAAAGCAGGGAAGGAAGACTATCAAGGTACCTTCCCCTGTCCAACAAATAGATGTTTGTAGATAGAGGACTACAGAAAACATCTGGAAAGCATTCTTGTTTTGAGGAGGAAGATGTGAATGAATCAGAAAGAGGTCAAGGTGAGGTACAGGAGAGAATGGAGATAGAGAGAGAAGAAATGAGTGACCAGATAGCTAGAAAAAAAGATGTGAGAGATGTTTAGGGGAAAGATGGGGTGTACAATGGGCCTGGTAAGCCCGTGACAAGGGTTGTGAGTAGACAACTGAATTTTGCTTCTTTACTGCTGTTGTTAGAGACTCCACATATTGGTGATATAATTGCTTTTAGGGTAGGAGAAGGGTTTGTTGTAACTGTATTATATGGTATAGGTTTGTTGTAGTGTTTAATAGACCTAGATTTATATGTTTATTGTGAAAGTGGACAGGTTGATGAAATTCATAATGTGATTAATTGATGGATTAAAGAATTATTTACGTTCTGTCATTTTGATTGGATGGTATAGTAATGTATGCATGGATGTATGACTATTTATGATATAGCTATTGACATGTATATTAGTACTGATGCACATGTGTACCCAATGTATGCATACATATATGCATAGATTATAATATAATACAATATATTGTATTCCATTAGATAGTATGATATCATATTGTATTATACTATATGGTATGGGGTATGGTATTGTATTATAGTATACTATGCCATAAGTATCTAAGAATGTTTTGAGTACACATACCATGTTTTCTATCCGTGTATAGGTTTTACCTGTCTTGAAGCCCTGACAGTCTGGTAGATCAAGGCCAGGGTAGCCTGTATCTGCAGAAAGAGTGGTGTAGCATTGTTAATTGGATTAGAGGTGTGAAACTAAATATTAAAAAATAGAAATTATATAATATAAATATAAAAAGATACAGTCTAATAGAATATTGCATAATACTTTAAAATATGTGTTATAATGAATATACTTATTAGATATTTGGTAGAAAATACACCATGTCAAATACTAATATGTCCACCCACTTGTACATATATTATAATAACAAATAAAACAGGCTTCATTAATCAGTTGCAAAAACATTTCCCTGGCATTACAAATTGACTTTGTAACCTGAACTTCCTCCTTCATTCCCCTGACTTTCTTGGCCCAGGGAAAGATATATATTGTGTGTAGTACAATAACAGGAGCCAACCCCCCAATCTATATCTTTCCATGGATCAAGATTCTTCCACAGTCTGGGTAGAAGAAAGTTAAGAAAATGAAAAAGGAGGTTTTGCTTTCTAAGGCAGTTTTTAATGCCAGGAAGTGTTGCCACAACTGGTTAATAAAGTCTGTTTTATTTGCTATTATAATATATGTACAGGTGGGTGCATATATTTGTATTAGCATTTGACATGGCGTATTTTCTACCAATTATCTAATAAATATATTTATTACAACACATATTTTAAAGTATTATGCAATATTATGTTGCATTGTATTATATAATTTCTATTATAATATTTAGTTTTATACCTCCAATTCAATTCACAATGCTACACCACTATTTTGTTGATACAGGCTATCTTGGCCCCGATCTACCAGACTGCCAGGGCTTTAAGACAGGGAATATCTATACCCAGATAGAAAATATAGCATATGTACTCAAAACAGTATGTGTTTGTGCAAATGTGTGTATGTATATATGTATGGGTATGTGTGTGAATATGTACATAATTATGTCTATGTATATATTTCTAGCCATACCTCTATCTATACCTTTATCTATATATATATATATATATATATATCTCTCTCTCTCTCTCTTTGTATCTTTATCTACATGTATATATCTATATATATCTATATATATGTATATTTGTGTCTGTATCTTTTAACTTCTATCTCCATTTATCTCTCGATCTATATCTATATATCTATCTATAGCTATAGGTATGGGTATTTGTATGCATGTGTGCATGTATATATATATGTAAGCAAGTATGTATATATGTATATGTGATGGTATACATGTATGTATGTATGTATGTGTATTTTTATGTATGGGTATGTATATATATATATGGACATAGGTGTTCAAATAAAGGTGTATGTTTATGCATTTGCACATATGTATATCTATATATGTCTCCATCCATACCCCTATATATCTCCATCTATAATTATATATATTTACATCTTTTTATTTCTATCTATATCTATACCTATATTTTTCTATATCTTTCCATCTGTATCTATATATATGTATCTTTCTATTTCTATCTCTATCTATCTCCATATATGTATCTATATCTATGTTTCAATCTCTATTTTTTTCTCTATCTATGTCTTTATCTTTATCTATATCTATGGGTATGGGTATTTGCAATGTATTTATGTATGTATGTGCAATGTATACAGCTCTCATTAAAAATTCAACAGTACCACATTATGCCAAAACAGCAATCAAATTACCGTTTTGTTTAATTTTCTATGTGCTAACCCTTCAACAAGTTGAATGTTCATTGACCTCTATGGACATACATAACCTGACCCAAGACCATCTAAAGTGTGATCTTAAGAGGCTTCTACTTCGTAAGATTTGGGTTCATTCCCACTATAAAGTATTGGGACCAGAATAAACACCTGTACAAATTCATTAGGAAAATGGTTCTTCATTACTAATTTCAAGATACAACCCAAGCCAATACAACCCAGGTTGATACAACACAAACTAAAACAAATTTAGTTCCAAGATGACTTTATCTTAAAGGTGACTGGATGCTGGATATTGACCTCCCTGAGGGAGCTGATGATTGGCTCAGCAATACCCAAAATTCAAATACATTTTTTGCCAACAAAAGCCCTAAACAACATTTTAATCTTTTTCAAAATATAAATATTTTAGCTAAGGCTTTTAAATTTTCCTACCCACAGCTTCTTATTGAAGCTGCAGATAAAAATCTAAGTGTTATGGTTCTAAAACTTTCAATATGTAATTGTATCTATTAATAACTGTAACACCTAGTTTTTATCTGCCATGTTGATAAGAGGCTGTGGATATGTAAATTTAAACATCTGGACTAAAACATTTAAATCTCAAGAGAAATTCAAAACTTAATGCACATTTTTGTTGGTGAAAACTGTGATTGAATTTTGGATATTGCTGAGCCAATCATCAACTCCTTCAGGGAAGTTAATATCTGGCATCCAGTCACCTTTAGGATAAGGTCATCTGAGGACTAAATTTATCTTAGTTTGTATTATATCAGCTTGGATTGTATCTTGAAATTAGTAATGAAGAACAGTTCTCCTAACAAATTTGTACAGGTTATCCTTCAGTTTATTTTGGTCAAAATAGTGGGAGCAAACCCAAGTTCATAAATTAGAAGCCTATTTAGATCAAACTGTAGAGGTTCTTGTGTCAGGTTATGTACACCTATGGAGGCCAATTAACATTCGACTTGTTGAAGGATTAACTCTCAGAGAATCATATATAGCAGTAATTTGATTTGTTGTTGATATAATGTGGTACTGTTGCAGAGTCATTGCTCCAAATATGATAGAGCTTTGACTATTAGCAGATAATTTAGATGCTAGATTCAGATGAAACTCATGCACGTAATAAGCCATGGTTGACAACCAATAGAGGGCCTTTTAAAAAGATGTATCTTGTGTGTATGTATATATGTATGTATGTATGTAATTATGTAAGTGTGCATGTGTATATGTTTGTATTTATGTATGCAGGTAGGTATTTGTGCATGCGCATATGTGTATATATATGTATTTTTATATGTATGAATGGATGGTTGGATGGGCATGGTAATATAACTCCACCCATAGCATGATTCTTCTCCCTACTAGCGACCACATCCACCACACACTATAAATATGATTTTTTACACAACACACTTTTATATAAAATTCATCTCTCATTCCCCACTTTCCTCCCCACTCCCCCATATATCCAGTATGATAACACATTTTTTAAAATAAATAAATGAAATCAATCCTTTACCTTCTGAAATAGAAACTACTGGCTGGTAGATTAGATTAGCCCTGAATGAGATAGGAGGAAAGACAGGGATGATTTTGGGTTTTTTTATATTTTGTTTTATCTTTTTTTAAAAAATAATATGTATTTACTTTTACTTTTACTATTACTATGATTATTACTATTACTAGTACTATTATGTATTGTCATGATTACCATGACTATGATTAATACTATCACAACAATTGTACATATTACTACTACTATTAATATGACTATGACTATTATTATTACTAATACTTTGAGTATTAATACTAATATAACTATTAATGTTACTATAACTGTTAGTATTAATATTACTCTTACTTACTATTGCTATAGCTATTACTATTATTATTACCACTACTTTTACTATTACCATCACAAATAATATTACTATTATGTTTATGATTATATACAGATACTACTCTCTATAGAAAGGTGCTAACATATATAGCATTCAGTGTTGCTCTCTCCTTCTCAGAACTGCCAGAGTGCTCATATTTTCATCCTTCCCCATTTGCATAGCCCTTAAATTCTCTTGCATATATTAAAATATTTAGTGATAGTTTAGCAGAGTAGTAATAGACTATATTATGTATTATTATTATTATTATTATTATTATTATTGTTCTTATTACTCTTTCTAATATTGGCCATATTAATTATTAATCTAATTACAAGGAGTTACCAAACTAATCTAATACCACGGCATACAACACCAAATAATATTTCCATATAAAAACATACCTACTATTGCTGTTGTAAATATGAAAGTCTGTCTTTCATCTTATATTTCAGATAACATAAATGCTAGTATAATCAATATCTGTTGCACACCAAATCACATTCTAGGTGCATTGCATTGGCATAATACAAGTGCTGATTACTGTCTATTAGCTCTATCATTTACTTTTCTTCTGTTTAACAACTTCTTCCATCACCCAAATTTTCTGCATGGTGTTAGCATAGAGTATGCAGTATTAATAAATATATATAGGTATATATAATATAATATAGTATAATACAAGACAGTAAGTGTAGTATAATATAATGTAATGTAATATTATATTATGTGAGATAATACAACATACAATACAATATAAAATAAAACCGCATAAGCAATAAACCCATCATCCCTCCTATCTAATTTCCACTCTGGGATTCCTTAGCTATCAACTTCTGCTCCTCTTTAGCTCTTTCTTTCTTGATCATTCATTGTTCCACTCCCTCTTGGTGTTTCAAGTGCTAGTGGTAGGGAGATTCTAATATACTACGATATACCCAATTGGCTATTACATTACCATACACAGTATGTCATATCATACAAAGGTTATAGTATTATTAAACATCTAATACATGGCAAAGCAGTATCTATTATATGTTAAATTTTATTTTTGAGCATATACATAGAGACAGCTGATCCGACTATAAATTCAGTTATTTTCAGTGTCTCCTGAGGATTAGGTATATATGTATTACCAATTTGAGTTATGTTGATACCAGTCTTTACAGTGCTGGCCTGGTTAATCTTGTCACTTGGTTTGGCAGACACTGTAGTCCCGTCCTTTTCGATGTCAGCAAAATATTTCCTGTAGTTATAACCCTTTGAATTGAGTTTACAGTCTACAATATCATGGTAGACTGGCATATCTGAGTGATAGTCACATATTAACACCCTTTTTGTTTCAGTTTTTTACCACTGCTGTTCATAGATTTTTTGCTGTTGTTGCTGTTGTTCTTCTGGTCATGGTCCATGCTTTCAGAGAGATTGTTAGTAGTTGTTTTCCCTTAGATGTCTAGAATATGCACCCATTTCTTCACTATTATGACAAAATCATGTCATTCAGGATAAACACCTTGATAGGATCTGATGTTTATGATTACATTGTAGTGTCCCCATAAATTTAACTGGGGAGAACAATTTTATCTTAGGCAAAATTCTCAGTCATCTAATTCTGCAAGGCCAGAATATTTACATGCAACCTGGTCCACAAAGATGGCAAGATAATGTAGAGAAAAATGCTTACCATGGGGAATGTAGTAGCCTCGGAATGTGGCATTGTTTCTCTTTTCAGCAGTAGGTGTGTGCATGCAACGTTTTTCACATTGCTCTAGTTGAGTATGCAGGGCTAGGTGCCAAGCATATGTATTAATTGGGTCGATGTTATGTGTACTATGTTTAAAGATCCAGAGACCAGTGCAGTGATGCTTATAGGTTTTATATTGAAGTCATTGTGGATGGGTCTGTAGGGTTCTGGTAATCCAAATAGTTCTGAGGCTGGAGTTAGAGGTAGTCCACTGCCACCGAGTGGTCCCTGTGAGAAATGCCAGTAAGAGGATCTTGATCTACTTGGTTTTGGTCTGCTTGTGTGTATGGCTGTCAGTTGTTGTTCATGTATTGCCCACTCAGCAGTTTGGGTTATTTATTGTTGTGCTGTATGCTTAGCAGTTCAAGTTGCCACGTGTTGTTTTACAGGTATAGTAGCTAAAATTGCTTTTTATGGGGTTACCTGTTCAGCGATTAAAGTGGTACTTGTTGTACTATACACTTAGCAGTTAGGGTTTCTGCTTGTTATGATATGTGCTCAGTAACTAGAGTTGACTTTTGCTGAGCTATCCATTCAGTGGCTTGAGTGGCCACTCGTTGTTGCTGTGTGTTCAGTAACTAGAGTTGCTTCCTGTTGTGTTACAAGTTTAGTGGCTAGAGTTGATGTTTGCCGTGCTGCTGCCCGCTCAGCATGTTCTTGTTGAAGGATTTGTTGAGTAGTGGCCTTCTGGGTGTTTACAGTTTCATATTGTAGAAGCATCTGGTCATGCATAGTTCTGAATTCCTGTTTATTGGTAACTCCAAGTTCCAGTTTGCAGAGGTGCATCTCCTCTTGTTCAGTGTACCAAAGGGTAAACTCCTGTTTCTGTTCAGCTGCTTTGCTAAATTGTTTGTTTAAGAGCTTG
The DNA here is from genome assembly GCA_002751075.1 of Ichthyophonus hoferi. NCBI lineage: Eukaryota > Ichthyosporea > Ichthyophonida > Ichthyophonidae > Ichthyophonus > Ichthyophonus hoferi. The sequence goes on from NAOQ01000253.1 coordinate 55,740, forward strand.
AGCTGTTGTTTTTGCCACGCATTTGTGGCATTGGCTTTCTGTAAGCGTTACTGAGTACCTTTTAGGAGGGGATCTACAGGGAGTAGTCATCTTTAGGGTTAAGGCAAACTTGTTAGTCTCTTCAGTGTAGAGTTCATTTTCATGGCTGTCTTGAATGTGTTGTTTGTGCTGTCCAACCGTTGAGTAGCCACCGTGTTTTTACTGGGAGTGTTTAGCAATGTTAGTGTTGGAAGCCCACTAGCTTTATTCAAAATTGTTGTATTTTTTTAAATTGTGATTAGAGTTTAGAACTGTGTAGAAACCATGTAGGAACTATATAGAAAAATTATATAGAAAAATCATGTAGAAAATCTTATAAAAAAATGCTTTATTTTCAGCTATGTTAGTTTCTTTTGTATTTCCCGACCTTTTATTTAACGTGAATGTTAATGTGGCGGTATCCATGGGTGTGATTAAAAAATCATATTGGCTAATAAAATTGGTGGAAGATTAATAAGGCCCACTAGAATGGTTTGATTTTATTCCAATGATGTAAAGTATCCTCTCCTGATTAGGATAGTCCTTTTTAAAAAACCAACTACCTCATTAGTACAATTGATTTCATTGTAGTATTGACAATTGATTACTATCAGACCAATCATTTTATGATATGCTTGTTACCAGAACTTAAGCTGTGCCATGTTTTCATTCAGAGTTGAATAAATAGTCTTGCAGCAGATTTATGTCATGGTCCACAGCTTGGGATGCACTGATTGAAACAGTTATGAACAGTTTAGATATTTTTTGTAATGGCATCTTCAATATCTACTTCCAATAGATATCCAGTTATCTTTATGCAACTGTGGACAATATGAGTCATATAGTTGGCACCAATTATCCCATTGTGTCTTCTGTCAAGTTTTTGAAAAAATGAGTTGTGCTCTCCATAATTGATAATTACATTATCTACAGAGTAGGCTGATACCCTCTGAATGGTTAGGCTATTTTCCTTTAATTTATCATAAATTTGGAAATAAATTGCTTTGGAAGATTTATTATAATCCTCATAAACATCCAGGACCTTTAACTGTATACCATTAGAAGGATAAGAATAATTCCAATATCGTACATACAGGGGGAATATTTTTATATTGTCATAAGTTGAGGCATTGGAGAACGGTGAAAACAATAGTAGTTATATGTCGCAAACCTTTGTGAATACATTAATGATAGGCACTTTGAAATCTCTTAAATTTTGTTCAGTAGTGGCAAGTACCAGAACGTCTAGGACCAAGCATGAAGCTTTAGTTCTCCCACATACCATTCCCTTTGCAATGTTAAAATCATAAAATATTTTAGAAGCCAGTTTAATCCTACAATCTGTTCATGATAAGACATAACATGAGGTACAAAATGAAAAACATGCTATAGTACACATCTTCTGTGTATATTCCCTCTATTGATGAGGCCTCATTTATGTAGTCAGTTTTGTTGATTACTCTTTGGACTTCATTTTTTCAAGTCTGTTGAAAGCTCAACTCTTGATTTCTTCTTTTTAGTACACACAGATCCTTACAGCTGGGTAGGTGCATTTGTTACTACTTTCTATTTCATAGTCTTGACGTGTTTTATAAGTGCTAACGTTTCTCTAGACATTGTCATAGCTTTAACTAAAAAGTTGGGATAACAAAATCAAATGTTATTGTGAGCTTTATAATCAGGATACAGATTAAGCCTGTGCATGCTGGTTGTTTAGTTGTTGCTTCCAGTCAATACCATTTGACCATGTGTTACACATTTGTGATAAACATATTAGTAAATAGGAATTCAATATAATTGTTCTGTAATCTGTTGTTATTAGCAAGTTATTCAACAATTATTTAAATAGTCATTGTTCTTATTTACAAGTTGTCCAATGGCTATTCAAAGGATCATCTGGATGCTATGTATCACGTAAGTATTATCAATCATTATGCATGTGATTCAAAACTAATGACCATCACTATTTAGAAGCCACAGTAAATTTACACCTATAGGCTGTACTAAACATCTAATCGCAATTAAATATAGTTAGTGACATTATTAAATCAATTTATTATTATTAATTATTGTCTAAGACCTAATTACCAATTAAAATCTTATTCTAAACGCTTCTTAACATATAGAAGTTCAATGCTATATAAACAGTAAGTATTTTTTACAAGCCATCATGAAGTGTTTTGACAAAGCACTTATAAGGCCTTAAATACTTTAGTAAAGCATATGTAAATTTAGCAGCAGTTATCTTACCATTTTATGTTTGCTTATTCTTATCAAAATTTATAAATGAGATCACTGATTTAGATTTTTGTTGAAAACAAGCAGTATTTATGTATGTCTAGTTTCCTGTGTGCCTGTTAACTTTAAATTTGACTACAGTACTTTCTAAAAATGTACTATATATTATCTACTATTTATTACCTATTATCTACTATCTACTATCTGTTATATATTATCTACTATCTACCTCTGGGCACAAAATATATTATACATGATGCCTTAAACCTCCTGCTTCCTTTATGAAAAGATGTCTTTTCCCGTGGTTTTTTGTAAGCACATAGTCTCCTATGATTTATTTTGCAAATGTTTAAATTGTGAGCATGTTAATATATGCACATGTAATTTAAAAGCAATAATGTTTTCTTTAAAAAAAACAAATATATATCAGAAAATAATAAATAATAAATGGTGAAGTCTACCCGGTATACGTGGAAACTTCTATTTTAAAACGTCTCAGTATTCACTTTGATTAGCCTATATGAATCTATGATCTCTATTTAAAAACTATTATTGGATAAATAGTCACCAATAATCGCTTTTGCCAATCACAAGCCACGCATATAATAATTTAATAACCATAAATTAGGAATTAATTCCTGAATAATTAAGAGTTAACCAATTATTTTGTATAATTATCAGTTAATAGTCAATTTAATATTATAGTTATATAGTTAACGACTACTAATGAATTAATTAATTATATTAATTATTAATATTACTACTAACTTCAAAAATTAGTAAAACATGCCACACTTCCTAAAAAAGATCAATTTGATGGGGGAGTGTCCCTCCACCTGTTGGACCGGTGGGCACCCAAATTTGATAGCAATGGAAGGGAATTTGGTGTGCCTTTTCCTAAACCTATCGGAAAAGGATTTGAGCCAGGATACAAATGCTTGGAATGTGAAGAAGTCTAAGAGGACTCTAATTGTAACATTTTTCGCTTAAGATGAAAACATATAGGTCACCGGTACGAAAGAAAGCCTCCAACTGGTGATCTAAGCAAATCGGGCATTTAAGATCAGCCAATAACATTGTAATGCACAGTTAGTGACTACCTATAGGATAAATGTGAGCTTTAATTTTACTAGCTACATGTTTTTTTTTCTTTCTGGCGAGGCAATTGAGAAGTACAATTAATAACTGCACATAAATTTAGTACGCAATATTTATAATAGTTTTAACTGTTGTACTTTAGTACACAGATAAAAGGCATTTGGTGATTATTCGGAATGAAATAAGCAAATATTAAAATCCAGAATCTCGTTGGGTTGCCTATTGATCAATGATATCTCAACCATATATTGATAGATGAATCTACTCTAAATAGTTGATAATCAATGAGATTATATGACCCAATGATTGACTGCTCGTCCCGCTCTGCAGCTCGTAATCATAAGTTTTATGTCCCTGTAAACGTTAATACATGTATATATATATATCAATATATTAAATGCCCACTGTATAAAGACCCCAAGCACCCAGGCATAGTCATATGCGCATAAATATAGCTTTACTAAATGCAAGACAACATCATAATTTCATACAATCTATTCGAAAAAAGAGGACTATTCGTGTTACACCAAAGCTTTCAAAGCAACCAAAGGCTAGCATGAAGCAGGTAAAGGTACTAATCGAGAAGCATTCACAGTCGCAAACGTACCAGTCAGCCATAACCCACTTGAAAGTCATGATATTATTGACATCAGGTAAACCGTCATGCTTTTGGTTGCCAATGAACAGTTAATGCTCGCTAACGATTTTGTATACAGCACTCGCCTCTGAGAGAGTTAAATAATCAGAACGTCTATTTATTGGTGGTCCGCAAGTGATTTCCCCGTCGTCATCGTTTTAAGCTCCCCTATTGGAAAATTTTCCCTGGTTAAAAATCTTTCACATTTGGGAATTGCATATTTTGAAAATTCCCCCAGAATCGAAAAAAGGTTAGAATACAAATATTATTTCTATTGTTTTTCTTCTCTCAAACACCGGTTTATTATTATCCCATAATATATATATATATATATATTCATTTTAGTCGTACTTTCATTGAGTAGATTCCAATCTAGATCAATTCATAACATGGCTAGCTTTCACGCACGAGCCACGTGGCTTTTAAATATAAAGTATTTAAATCTTACTTTGATCAATACATTCAGCACATCCAGCACTACTTCATCCATGAGCCAAAACACTTGTGGTAATCATACGATGCCATAAAAATGTCATATTGAGGATTATATTTCATCTCTCTATATGCAAGGCACCATAGTCACTGCCTCGTACAGAAATTATAAGAAGAGCCGCTTTTGTCCATGTCGGTTTTACAGATCCAGGGCTCTCTAATCGAATGACTACTAAATGTTATATATTGGTGTTTATGGAATCCATAATATCTAAAACGTAATTACACAATCACGGCTTATTTAATGTTTGCATTATTAGTTTTTTCTGTCACAACACTGAATCCAAATCTAGGAAAATACCAAGCATTTAATATATTAGCCATCTCATTAATATCAAAACACATAAGTTTCATGTGGTGTTTTACAAGACAAAAGATTGGTATTCATTCTGATGATTCGTTGGGTTTTGGAAAAGTCTACTCACCAAAACGCCATAATAAGCAAGTTCATAGAAATATTGGGGCTCAATATTTTTCCTTTTTGTTCCAATAATAGAATATTTCAGACGTTATTTTGCGTAAACCTCACACAAATATGTGCCCACTAACATAATTTAATTCCATCTGCCATATATATTTTTACCCGCCGGCGGTCGGTCAGGCTATTTTTAGTTTTATTGTTTTTACTGTACCATCTAATGCAAAGCACAAAACTAAAACCAGCGATCAGTGATCTTAAAGGTTATGTAGAATGACCTTTTATTCAATAATAATATAGATTAATTTTAAATACTATAGTTAATACTTGTTAATCACATGTCTATGCCTTATTTTTATTTACAATTTCAATGGATCAGGTGCTGAAGTCATATGGTGTCGAAACGTTGGTTGTTTCAGTGCCGTCACAGATTTTATTTCAACTTGAATCACATATCGACTCTAAATAAAAGTTTGTTTTTCAAACAAAAAAATACCCCGTGTAATTATGTGTAGAGGACGCAAATACGTAAACCTCTCAAAAAGGTTAAAACGTTGAATAAATTTATGGCGATTGGCCCTCAAAGTCAATAGATAATGCATAAGAATTATTGGATCTCCCTTGACAACAAATTAGTCTCCCTGGATAAATGCATGCGACCATGCATGCTGAGCGTTAGCTTGCAGATAACAATCACATGGCTCCGATACTACATGAGTTTAAGAGTATTATTCTAGCGAATAGATGCTTATTGAATCTTAAAGCAGTTACCTAATACATTTATGGTACATACTAATCAGTTAGATCCTCCTCAAAAAAAAATGCGGCTAATAAATATCAGTACTATGAATATGTGGGGGAATAATACAATTTGGTAACGCAAATTTCGGCCAGACTAAACTACCAGGGCTCCGAGCCAAGTCAATTTTTTAGCATGATCTGCGTATTGGTCTAGAAACCTTCATATTGTGTATATAAGCCTATAGCTATAACTTGCGTTTAAACAGGAACATTTAATTATTTTGCGTATTTCTTTATATAGCTATATTCATTTAATATTGTTAGAAATTATTAGTATATATATAGCCTGGCAAAATACTTGGTACAACCTATTGGTGTTAAATGCCAATCCAAGATTATCGATCAAAATAGAACAGTTCAGATCATATGTTTGGGGTCCAGATAACTCATTGCTTAGACATACTGCATAAGACAAATCCTGCTGGCTTCATTAATATTGAAAAATACAGTCTTTGCATCTCTGTACTCCGTGTATGCAAGGGATGCGCCAAAACGCCATTTAATTTGTTGTTCCTTTTCCTTCTGAACAAATGTGGTTCAACAGGAACGCACTTACATCTACTTATTATTCCCTACAACTTACCTATAGGCGTAGATCCAGCCTTCTTGCCAGTACAATAATTATTATATACAACCACCTTCATTATACCTTTAGACAAAGTTTTGAATATCCCTCCGCTCATCAGAATACTCGAAATAAGTGTACTGTTGTTTTGGGGTTTCCCTGTTTTCGCATAATCTTTCTAAAACAGAGAAATTAAACTTTGCATGCACCTGATAGCTTCACAAGGATTGGCTATTAAATAAGATTTCGCTGCCGAGTTTAGGCATGTAGATTTTATGTTGATACATGCGCTTTAGGGAAGCCTTGTTTGTCTTCCTTGGCTTACATCTTTAGAACAGGAAATTAAACTATTGAACGACAAAAGCAAATTCAAGATAGGCCAGTTGTGATTGAATGCGGTAAAACAATAATCGATTAAAAGATTAAAAACAAAATAAAATAAATAAATCAACATTTCCCACTGATGTTATACAAATGTAGATCGGTCCAGTTAATTACTATTAGTGTCAATAGGTATTCTATATAGTGAGTTTGGATATGATAATACAAGTTTAAATTCTTTATAAGCAGAATATACATGCTAGTTAAGGGGGGGCATGCCTAACTGTTGGCAGTCCTTTGTCGTAGAATTATTAGAAATCCTATGGAATAGTTTAAGCCAAGGACAATACAGCCTTAGGGTATCATATACGGGGTGGTCGAGGTTAACAAGCCTCAGACATTCTAGCTAGAATCATTATAAAACTTTAAACGATTTGTTCATGATATACAGGTCTGTTAAAGTTATGTTTATAACGTAACAAAGTACAATTGATTACCATTTAAGTATTAATAATTAGTTTATCGTAGGCATATAGTATGTTAGGTTCTTGTAATGATATGTGGTCAATGGTAACCAACAAAAAACCCACAAAAAGCACCTGTAATATAGTTAGTACTCGGAATTGATTCGGGCATGAGCTTGGCCAACATCACGGGATCTTGATGTACCCATGGCCCATGCTCCCCGGCAGGCGTACTAACGAGTTACTCTCAGTTTTATACTATTTTACAAACTGGTGTTTATAGACTGGGTTTTAGTTTTATCTGACTGTATTAAAAAAGCTTACTGCTGATTCTGCCAAGCCCGTTCCACCTCGGCATTCAGCAAGTCTTTACTTCTTGGTTGTAGATAGCTATTTTTTTACTCGCGTTTTTATATTACAACATTAAAACATTTTTTCAAAGAGATCAAGGTAAATCTTTTAAAGAGACAATAATCTCTTCATATTTCAAAATAATTGGCCTTAGCTTAAAAGTTTGTCTTGCACTTTCAATTGCTCCGACTACGGTTGCAAAGTGATCGTTAAGATTAAATTTAATTAATACATTGCTAAATTACGAAAGTTGAGCATAGCAACAGTCTGTTCATTATCTTGTACATTCTTGTCCAATGTTGATTCAGGACGATCACAGTAAATCACCATGCATTTTTTTTAAAAATTATTTGAAGGAGACTTTGAAAATACCTCTAGAGAGTAGTACACGAATGGAAGGGAGCATACATACTGTGAGGTTTTATGGTTCTCCGCGGTTTGCCTGAAAAAAAAACAACAATTTGTCGCTTTCTTGCACGTTTGTACTCTACCTGTATTTAGCCTACTTTTAGTTAGTCATCTTTACTTTTTACAAATAGTTTAAACAAAGTGGGCATTTACTAGAAGTCTTAGATTTTCCAAGATATTCCCAAGAACTTTAAGACAAACCTCGACTAATGATACGACGGCATTAAATAGAGGTGTAAACTAATTGGAGAGCGATTAATAGAAAGATCTCATAACCCTGGGGCAGATGTGCGGTCGATCCAGGAGACGTAACATTTCCAAAGGATCTACCTGCAATGCAGTTCCAGGCCTCATCTTTTTATTTGTGCCTTATAATCTGTTATTAATAGACATATGATTATATTAAAATAATACCCTCCCCTAGCTTCCCATACCCTACCCTCGTTTAACTAAAATGTTTTGCCGTTGGCTTTGCATTATTCAGTAGTTTCCTGTTTGTCTGTACAATCTATTTTGTTTGTCAAATAATTTTTAATTGTTCGTATAAACTTGCTGGATTTTTTTTATTATCTTCCATAACATAATTTAGAAGGACCACTCAGGTTCGTGGGAATAAAAAGTTTCTTTGTATATTACTCGTATATTCCTCTCGAACTGTACCGTTTCGTATTTATTGTTGTGCAACACCCACCTAGCAATAAACTGTGTGCATAGTTTCAGCACTTGTAAACCTTTTCGGAAAAAAAGTAAGGAATCAACGGTCCTGCGGCAAACTTATTGCGTTACTGGTATTTTATTTTTCTTCGCTTTATTTTATCTTTCATGACCACCTACAATAAATAAAATTTCTTGCGTGCTTCACTTTGGTAGACCTGACTTCTTTGTTTAGCAGTGTCTTTGTTCAACTGATTCTTTTATCTTTTATTCTCACTATTCTAAATAGTGTATACAATTTTCAAAGCATTCTTGCTTAGAAACCCCGTAAGTATTCATATAATAGGATCTATTAGTGAAACAAATGAACATTATATAACCAACATTCCGTTATTCATAGCCCCTTTCCAACACCAACCTAACCACAACCGTCCCTAACAACACAGAAACAGGGAAAACATAAGGACTTATCGTGTTGCTATCCTTTTTTATCTCAACCACCATATTTTAGGTTTACCCAATTCAACATCTAACGAATCAGCCTCGTATCATTATGGATATTATAAGAAGAACAGAAAGGTCTAATGACACCATGGAGATGCCTCCTGAACTGCCACCCCTCCCACCACCAAGACACCTTAAGAATGATAAGGCAAGATCAAGCGCGACTGATAGCGTTAATCTTTCTGCTGAGCTGCTTCCAAGATTTATGAAAGATGACATCTTTCATCACCTCTCAAAGAAAAAATCTGACAGGTCGTCTTTGGATGTCAGTGTAGATGCCATACAGCAACAGCATGAGAAGGCTCTTCTTGCCTCGGGAGAGGAGGTAGAGGTGGTAGATATTGAAAGCTTGTGGGAGATGGAGACTCCAGAGATAGTTGCTGCCTTGTTGCTAGAGGGAAAGCGTGTCAGAAGATTGGACATTTGTTTTTATCTCTCTAGAAAGTATGTGGTTTAATATATATATATTATGCTGTGTTAAATAGACGTGTTGATAGATTTGGTATTGCTGCAATTAGCTATATATATCTATATGTTTTGAGGGTGCGCGAGAGAGCGACAGAGAACGAGGTAGAAATGCATTCTTTTTCACGTGTAAGAAACCTTTTGTATATGTGCCAGTGCTTTTATTATAATATTTTATTGTATGTTTGCTGTTAGTCAATGTAGGTATTGATTTATGTGTAATTAGATGGATTCCTGTTATAAGTGTTATTTGAAGATAAAATATAAAGCGAGTGTATAATTGGATATAATGGTAGTATATGGAAGAGGGTAAATGATATGGAAATACACTCACTGGCTAAAAGTCAGTGTACTAAAGGTGGGTGATGGAGAGAAAAGAAGAGGTAATATGCTAGCATGTATATACATAGACAGGGTAACCATAGTAAGCAAGGAAAGTGAAGGTAACCAATGACGTGGGGTGTAGGACGGACTATGGTATGCAGGTAGCCATCGAATACTTTAAGTTGTTTAACTTTGAAGGAGTTTCTCTTGATAATGCTCTAAGGTAAAGTTGGTCTGTGTGTATGTATAGCCATCGTTTTTATATCCTATTACTTATAATACATCTTTATATTATTATTATCTCTTACTCGTAACGAAGTATTCTCTCTACCCTATAGTATATGTAGGTATAGTAGAGTTTGGTATGGTATAGTATATGTAGGTATGATATCAATTTCATACTCTTTTCATTTTATTTCTTATGTTTTTTTTGGTTTATTTCCCATGTGGTTTTATTCCATAACAGCAATACCCCACACCATCTTGTTTTATGATCTATGTTTAGTATAATATAGTTTAGTATTGTATGTATACACACATTGAGCACCTCTCAACCCTCTTCCTTTTCATCCAATCATACATCCATTCGACCTCTATTATTAACCAATGGCAACAATAGGCAGTTCTTTGCCAACATATATTTGGAAGGTGAGACACACGATAAGGCCAGGGTATTGGATCATTTTTCAAGACGTTACTTTGATGCTAATCCTGGAGTCTTTGTTTCATTGGATGCTTGTAATGCCATGGTGTTTGCTGTAAGTGAATTTTATATTAATAACTAGTGTATGTGTGTATGTGTGGATTATAATATAACATTAGAAGTATATATATATATATTTAAAATGCATATATTAAAACCCATTAATCTAGAAGTAAACAAATAAATATACTTGCAACAATAATGAACTGTGAACTCTCCCTATACTAAAATTTTAACAACACTTTCCTATAGGTGGTTCTTCTGAACACAGATCTTCACAATCCCAACGTAGAAAGAAGAATGACATTGAATGATTTCCTGAGAAACACACAAGGACAGAACGACGGAAATGATTTCCCACACGAAATGCTTAAGGTATCCTATTACCTTATTAGTCTCTATCCTATTACCTTATTAGTTTTTATTCTATTACTTTATTAGTCTCTATTCTATTACCTTATTAGTCTACCATATTACCCTATTAGTCTTTCTGTCTCTCTTTCTTCTATTCTCTACTCTCTTTATCATTTTTTTTTAATACTTTTCTTGCTATTTTATAATTTATTCCTCTACTTTACTTACATATATATCCATTTAGGAATATGATTAACTTATTTATATTTATTGTTCCATCATTTGCTACTACCTTCAGGTGATCTCAAGATTATCCTATCAGTGTGTGTGGGTTAACCCAAAAAAAATCTTTCTATAATGATATACAACAGACTAGTGTCTTAAAATACAACAATATACTATCTTACTATATGTTGTTATGGTATGTAGTATATAATAGATATAGTAGCGTATATACTACAAGGCTCATAGTAATCAATATATATATATATATATATATATAT
>NAOQ01000253.1:83496-98189 GCA_002751075.1 Ichthyophonus hoferi
AGATTGTAAGCAGATACCCAAATAAGTTTGAAATTTTAATATTAAGTTATATGAAAATTCAAGGTTACAGATAAAAGAATAAGCAAACATTTACTGAAGAAACATGGAATCGTTGTTGTCTTTTGTCGCAAGGTCAACGTACTTTGGCGTTATATAATAATCACCGATCATTTTTTAACTGATACCAAATATGTTATATTTTTACGCTTATCTATGTCAAGCACTGATAAACGGCATTTTTTATACCATTACGTTTACAGAACTGATTACTATGATAGTACAATACATTTGAATACCGCGTAGTGTAAAGATGGCGTGCTACGCCGCTCATTCGCATTTATTTTCCAATAAAATTTATGCTACATCCCAATTATCCTGTGGATCATGCGTACGTATATACCAAGGGTTCTAAATTAGACTTTCAGCCAAAATTAATACTTAAAGTTAATTTTTCCTGACCCCATTCCCGGAATTCTAGGGTAGTGTATCTCAACTGCGGCATTACTCATATAGGCAGTAAGTATTAACGTAGCAATAAATTTCAACATTAGCCTCAACAACAGATATTAAAATTTCTTAAAATTTCATACGCTCGTTATGTCCAAAAATGAGATAGAAATGATTAAATGGTGAATTCACTCAAGCGTAGATGGTGATGAAGTTGGACTACCTATCGGTAGACGAGCGAGATGGACAATCGTAATATATTTGTTTATGCCCGTTTTTCAGAAAGGATAGTTCCGATTGGTGATTACGTGAAGAGTAATCTAAATAAATTCATGCGGCTTGGCCAGAATTGAAGTTCCTATTGGTAAGCGCTTATGATATCTAATCAATGATTATAACGTGTAAGTATTATTTATTGGTCAGGCTAATTAACGTTTTGGCGATAAATATACAGCTATTAATTAAACAGAAACATTAAATATATGTTAAAACTGAAATACTTAATTAATTGGAATATTTATTTATATAATTAAAGTCATTATTATTACATATGCATTATGGAAAAAATAGTTAGTGCAATCCACTCGTTTTTTATTTTTTACGCTGTGGATCAAAAGTTAATTATGACCTATTCACTCATCTACTCGGCTTATCCTTGTCAATTGCAGCTAACCTGTACAGTTGTATAGTTGTATTTTTTTATTGCAAATGAGACTGATTGTGAAGATTCATATTGGCTAATACAACTCACGATAGGTCGGAGACGCACTAGAAATATCTAATCTTATCTGATCTTATTCTCGATGTTCAAATCAAATACTATTGACTATTGTGTTTCTATTTAGATGGGAAATCTATAATATTAAAAAAACTAGTCGGGATTTTTTTAGAAAGGAGCATGTATTATCTTATCAGGACTTAAAGCAATATAAAACCTGAAATAGCTTATTAGATCGTCGCCAGATCTCCCATGGATTATCCATCCAATTAAACAATTTGAGTGATTGGGCCTATTACATCCAATCATATAGTGTAAGCCATTGGCCAATAATATATAAGATCTATTAGTCAGATACACTAAGAGATTTTTACTATTATTACTAAACAAGTCAGCAGGATCTTTATGGAGCAGGATTCCTTAGCAATCGGTTATCTGGACCTCAAAATACATGTTTTGAAATGGTGGTTATCCTGGACATTATGTGATCTACCTTCTTTTGATCAATTGTATTGTACATTTCCCTCCTAATGTTATCCAATTAGAATTGCATTTTAACGATTGACAGTACTATGTTAAATTGTTTTCGAGTGACAACAATCAAAGTTATGGTGAGAATAGTAAGTAGAGGCATATGCGTTCCTATGACCTATATTTGTCTTTAAAGAGAGAAATTACAGAATTAAGGGGAATTTTAACGTGTCCCTTTGCATACACAGATTAAAAATATGCTAAGATATATTTTTACTAATAAATAAGTCAGCAGGATTTGTCTTAAACAGGATGCCTAAGCAATATATTATCTTATCAGGGAAAACACCTGATCTGAAAGGCTCTACGGGATTTGTCATTGGTATAGTACAGCTAATTCATGCAATAATCTGTTCCTTTAGTTATAGGAGCTCTACCAGTGATCAGATTAATTTCGATGGATCATTCTATCCTGAATTGCCGTTTTAATGCCAATAAATTGCACTATTTTCCCTTTTCCCAGGTTGCATATGTAATAATAATTGCTAATAATATTACGTAGAGGTTCATAGCTATATAAAGAAATCCCAAAATTAATTAATATTCTTGCTTTAACAAGATATTTCAATCTGGTTATTACAATACATGGCATACCTTACCTACAACCTATGTCATGCGCTGCCCAAACAATAGGGATGAGACAAAAAAAATCTAGAAATAATAAGAAATATAGTGATTAGATTTAGGAAAAAGGGGTATGAATGAAGCTAACTCTGCCCATCTCTAAGCCAGGAAGGAAATGCTGCATAAAATTGACAAAATATTGTACTCTAACAACGACATCTCAATGTTGCAGCAAGAATCACTGCCTACATTGAGTTTATGAGAACATTTACATAGATATCCCTACATAACAATAGATAGTAAAATAGAGATATAGATTTAGATAAAGATAAGAGAAATGTATATATAGATATATGAAATGATATTACTGGATCGCCTATCTCATAGAGAGGCATTCATATGCGCATGATGTGTCACGTTCTGGCATACGTTCGTAATAACTCAGATTTGAGGATCATTTACCAACTTGGCCAAACAAACTTGATAACATACTGTGATTCTGACTTCATAGGATCTATAGAGTCGCCGGTTATGCAGCGATGATCAATAAATCAATGAATAGCTGGAGATCCAAGCTCCAATCGATCCATGCTATGTCCTCTACAGAAGCGAAATTCATTGCTCTTGGCAAAACTGCTCTGGAAACCCTATGCTTGGCCCACTTTCTAGAGGAGTTAGATTTGCGAAATCAAATTCCAGGGCAAATATATGGAGATAACAAATACTCCATAATCATGGTCGAAGCCGTTTCCCTTGGAGCCAGAACAAAACACATCGGACTACGGATGTGCATGATAAAAGAGAAGTGTCAGAATCCAACTATTATCTTAAATAGTAAATAGTTTGTTCTGGTAAATTGTAAATTATAAAGGACGCTCAATCTGTAAGAGTTGTACGGGCGACCCATTCCAACCCGGATCAAGTTGTAAGTTTGGAACCGCTGAACCAATGTGTTAATCCGTGTTGGTACGCTGTATCGTATCCGCTAAAAGAAAAATAGGTACTGGATAACTCGGATGAACAAGTAGTTATTTAGTATTTACAGGGTGGGTCAAGATACAGAAAATTAATTCATAGTATACATTGGTCTTTGTATAAGCTCCCAAGTGTGGCTATAGCTTAGCCAATACTTACGTGATAAAAGGAAGATAATAAAATTAACAAGAAGGTATCTTCCGGAGAGATAGTGGTGGACTACGTCAGCACCAGTTTCAACGTAGCCAATTCCTGCACCAAGGTCTTGGTTGGTGCCGTGTTTTTAGCTTTACATTAAATAGATATGTAAAGTTACGTAAGCTAACAATTGCGTATATGCGTAATATTGTGTAAATTACAGTAAAATTATGTACGTGATGTCCGAAATCTTCATGATGGTCCCGCTAACTGCACGGTTATAGTTTATTCTTTTAAGTATATTCTATTTGCATATGCATGTATTCTATGGTATATTGTAGTTGCTTGTGTATTACATTTTGTTTTGGTGAATAATGACAAATGCCATCAATTCATACATACAATGGACTTTGAATAGATTACTATTGGCTAATCCAACTCACCTATCTGTACTGGTTGGCGCTTACGTAACACGCATTTCTTGTACATGATGCACAAGTGTTTCATATACCACATACCATAACAAGAATTGATCTACTGATTATAGAGGAGCATTCAATAAACTATAAGGACACGCAAAAGGTCCTGAGAGGGCAGGCTCATATGAGTTGTAAAATACCGTAAACATGGCTAGGCAAACAACCATATTAAGAAAAGACAAAATTGAAGACCTCCTCTGGCCTTTGAACTTACGTAAGAGTATAACGGAGATCTTGACAATCATAAATATAAGCTAATCGAGTATTTACAGAATAAAAAAGCAGAACGAATTGTCAGATGAAACGTTAACATTTGAGATAGTGTGTGCAAAGAAAGGAAGGGAAAAAACGATAATAGTTCAATCCTAGAGAAAATCAACCATTTTTATAGGGAAGCCAATTCTCTCTCATAGAGGGGAATGAATACAAGAGAAACTTGCAGAGGAAGGCATTCACGTTTCAATCCCTGTCATTTGCTAATTGATAAAAAAGACTGGCAGAGTTGAAAAAAGACTGAAGTTAAAGGCCTCTGTTCTTCTCGCCCAAGAGGACCGGGATGCTAGAATTGTTTTTGCGAGAGAACCACAGAAGAGGTCAAACAGAACCATTCGGTATCTGAACAAAAGTGGTTTCAACCTAGACAAGGGCATATTCATGCAACACACATCCATCAATTATAAGTATTTGCTGCCCAACAAAGATATAGTGATAAGCGAGCATTCCAGCCAACAAGGGACAAAATGCTTCCTTGTGTGCCATAATTTATTGTGTAAGAATAAAACACTGTCTTACAGGATGAAACTTGCAATTCAAACTCATTTGTTATTTTGTTAGAGGCAGCAAATCAGAATGAAGTTTTCAGAGAAAATCCAGTTTTGGTTATGGATAATTGCATTACACACAAAAGTATAATGGTGAAGCGATATTTGTCAGCTGTAAACTAAATATTAAAGTTATGTTTTTGCCACCATATAATCTTGATTTCAATCCAATTGAAAGGCCTTTTTTCAAAGTCAAGTCTAACCTCAATTCCATTAGACCTAGAGCTATTCAACAGTCAGCTAAAAATGAACATCAGATAAGTTCTGGAAAGTCTACAAAACTGTAATCTAGATGAATATTATGTTCATACGTGGCAGGCACTAACACGGGAAATCATTGGCTTTGAATAAAGCATTGTAATTTGCGGTATCTTCTATTTTTGTTTTTTGAATATTCTAAAAAATCAAAAAATATTTTCAGAATTTTTCAACTTATTTCTAAAATCTGTCAACATATGTTTTTTTGTAAAATTTCTCCCAATATTTTGGAAATATCCTGTAAAATATGAAAGACATATGTTTCTCTTCATTAAGGAGCTCGTAACCTTACCGAGTTTGCTGGGTTTTGGGGAAAGGTTCTTGTTAAACAATTCCTCTCAATAATAACCAGCAATGAGTGTGTTTTTGCCACAAATTTCATCTATAAACACTAATATTATATAGACGCTAATGCTTATGCCCAGCACATACTCATTGTAAAGATGGAAAATGGTTTTTTGATATAAATGAATCCCAACAGTGCACAGCTGACTCAATGTTTGGGTAAAACACTCCCTGCAATTTGCTGTTCCATTTTTATAATCCTATAAAATAATTATAGAATAATAGCTACACAAAATGATAATCGTGTAGTGGTCCTATTCAAATATTTTTATTAATAGGATTATTATTATAATGATGAGTTCTAAGTTAAAAACGAGTCCAGCAAAGAGAAGTTAATTCTGTTTACGACTATCCTTTCCTTGCTAATCATTATGATTTTCATAGATATCAACTAGCGGTTCTTTTTGTAGGAATAATGCCGACTTTATACTAATAATGTTAGACAGCTAGCTTCTATTAGTAACATATGAAGGATGCTGTGGTGATACAATTGTTGTAAAAAACAGCATGCCTGATTTATTATTATTATTATTTTTCATAGTATTTTTACAAGGGATTTTTTTTTTCTTTTTTTTTTTTTTGGAATTCATTGTGCTCATATTTTAAAAACGGGATGGGAGATGAACATTTTTTTGACTGTATGTAGCCTATTCAGCCGACTATAGCAAGCAGAAAAATTTAGATAAAAACTGTATAACCTATTTAGTATCACTACAAAATTAATAGTCCCAATCTATTTCATACAGAACCCTTTTATACTTCCCAAATTTAGCATTTGATGTGTAGAACGCCTCAGAATCCAGCATTAATAAATTAGATATTTATAACTGTTACAAGATCGCTAACCACAGATGAGTAAGAAGGTTCGATCAAATCCCAGATAATAGGTAGTCCATTCTTGTGATAGTATGCAGTATATAAACACTATTACATCAACGAAGAAATGAGTCAATTCTCCATTTAAATAGGGACATAATAGTATATAAATATTGTGGTAAGATCAGACAATTCTAATGGGTTTCTGTGACATATCGTGATTTGGATTAGCTTATACGAATATTTATGATTAGCTTCATTTCTAGTTACATTGGTGTTAACCGAAAGTTAGCATAGGCCATAAAAAGCAGTATAAAAGAAAACTAAAGCCAATAATAAAGGACCCCGCTCACATATGCGGCATCAACAACAAAATATGAAGCTCTCGTAAACGCACACAAAATTATTTTTTTTGGCATTTAATTATGTATGTATGTAAAATATATGTAAAATACGCATCGTTATTGTAATGTCTGATCTACCACTGGCTCTCGTATACGATGATCACCATCCAGATCGCTCACTCACTCGCTCAGAAGTCAGAGAACTGCATACTGACACTAGATAACGATAATAGTTTTATTTACACAATGATATAGCTCCACTTAATAATCGATCACATTGTGCGATTTCCACGTTTGCACCTAAGTGCATCAAAGCATCTATCCTTTCTAAATTAGAACAGAGATATAGTTACTACAGGCAGTTACCTAGAGAGGTGGTATATGGGCCTCCAATAGAACCTCTAGCATAAAAACCTAAGTCTTAAAGACAGATCTGATCAAACAGCCATCATCCACACGGTCAAACAACAATAACCACTACCAGTTACACAATTGGAGATCCCGACAGCTGTGTACAAGTCAATAGAACTGACACAGATTCTAATAATAGCGCTAGTAAATTGGCATATGTTGTAGCTATATATGAGATACTGCATTAAAGTCGGGCATTGCAAGTATATGACTTCCTTTTATTATTAAAGCCTTCCATACACTTTTACATAGGCATAATCTAATTGTTATTTAAACATAGTATATATTTGTATGCCCATTTCCATTGCCATTGACTATCTATATAACTATAACTCACGCAACGTCTTTCTACTTAAGTAGCATTCAGATATCCGATTTCTTTCAAGTAGCACGAACAAGTTAAAAGAAGACAAACTACAACTTAGTTGATCCGATTCTCTCCTTAAAGTATTCAGTAATCTCTGACCAAACGTGTTGACGCACTCCAACATTTGAAATACCATGACGTTCACCAGGATACGTCATAAGACGGAACCGGCACATCGTCCTCTGAAGCTCATACATTAGCTTTGTAGCATTTGTAAATTGTACATTATCATCAGCCATGCCATGAATCAAATATAACTTGTTTGACTCTAACCCAGCGATGTGTGCAAACACAGAGCTGTCTGCATAACCATTGGGATTAACTTTGGGTAGGTTCATGTATCGCTCAGTATAACATGAGTCGTAAAGGGCCCAGTCGGCCACAGGGGCCACAGAGACACCGCAGGCAAACTCAGGGCCAGCCTATGTTAGGATGTGTGTTAATGATAATATGTATGTAAGTATTGCATAAGGGAGGGATCAGGTGATGTGTTGGTTATTTATTACTCAGTGTGGATAACTGCGGTACTGATAAGTCAAGGAATTATAGGTAAATGTATGAACACTTTAATATTTATTGTTTGCAGAAAGAGAAAAGGTATGCTATATATGCTATATACACATTGTTGCATTTATCCCTCTCTCTCTCTCTCTTGTAGATTTTATCATTCTTAAAAGCAGTTAATATAGTTGAAAGTAAGTTCTAGTAGAAAGCAAATATTATATTTTAATAAATATTTGATTTGATTTGCACTAGCAGCTCCAATTTAGCTCCTACTTTTCCTGTTGAATAGCCATTAAAGTAATATTTTATAATTCTAGTAAGTGCAAAGCGTATAGCCTTGTAACGATGTGCAATGCTATAACAAATAGATGGGTAGAAAAAGGTCGAGTTGCAACAGACCTAAACGAGATAGATAGCATAGTATGTAGGGAATGGGACAAAGAATACAGTAGGTATTATTAATATTCATAGATAAGGAGAGAAGAAAGACATATACACACAGACATAGATATATATTGCCAACCAAGATATAGATAGACCAGAAGTATATGCACCTTTGACAACAGCATCAGGGTCATATAGCCACCATAACTCCATCCAAATACACCCACTCTAGAAGCATCTACGAAAGGAAGTGATTTGAGGTGTGTAACACCTGCCAGTTGGTCCATTACTTCTACATTACCCATATGTTCATACAGTGGTTCCTCAAAGATCTTCCCCCTCCTGGCTGAGCCCCTACGCAGGGACAGTGAAACCAAATTATGAGTTAGACATTAATTAATGATAATTAATTAATTACATGATGCAATCAATTGTAGTTCATTAGGACTGGATGTTTAGTGCAGTCTAGAATACAAATTTACTGGGGTTTTAAAATGTTGGTTATTGGTATTTAATCACATATAGTAATTGATGATATATACGTGATACATAGCACCTAGAATGACCCTTAGAATAATCATTGAGCAATATGTATTAGTGATATTAGACTGGGATATATAGGGGATACTTCATAAAAAGAAGGATTTATTGGTAGATAGAAAAATAATACAGATGAGGAAAACAAATAGGATTTAATACATAGGATAACAAATAAAATCCGAGTTTTAAAATATAATTGTCGTATAAAATGCTTAAGTAAGACAATCAAAACTAGATAGCTTGGAGATAAGAATTAGTTAAAATGCAATTAGCATTACAAGATTTAGAGCCAATTAACTATCGTTTGAAACATATCTGTCCCATAGTGATTGGGGCTAGAGGTGCATTGCCATCCTAACCTGATAGGAACATATGTTGAATTTAACCAATCATAATTATTTTACACACCACAATTTTCAAGATAGTTTAGGTATTGGTGTTCAATTCTACTCTCATAACACAAACCACGACTTATCTACAATCTAACAAAAAAAAAAAAAAGTTACAATTATAATATAAAGCTATAATATAATATATACACCTCGCTTCCTATATATATATATTAAACGCTTAAATCATGTTTGTATTATGGTGTCTATGCATATGGTTTATGATTATTATGCATTGTTATATCTATAATATAAATATACTATATCAGAGGATGGACTAGGGACTTATATGCTATATTCGTGCATACTGTATTGGTCATATACCTATAATGACAGGTTAAGGGGCTTATAAGCTATATAGGTATATTGCACAATACTACTTCAATAAACCCAAGTCAACACCTACCTATTGTCTAGCGTGAAAACAACAAAACCCTGTTGAGCCATGTAGTTATCAACGAGGGTACTACGACCCATCCACCTTTTCTGTACCTGCTGAGAGTGGGGCCCGCCGTATACCCTTAGATAGACAGGATACTTCTTATTAGGGTCAAAGTCACCAGGATAGAACATTTGGTAGTGCAGGGGAGTGCCATCCTCCGCGGGAATAGTACCATATTCAGGTGCGACAATCTTGTTTTGGAACGGGTAGAGAGGGTGTGTAGGTGTCACCTCATTGGAGGAAAGGTCCGTAATTTTTGTGCCATCTATGTGGTGGAGACGTACCTATTGGTGATGGTTGGAGTGAGTAATAGTGATTGGATAAAAGGGAAAGAGGGTATGTATAAACGCAGAGATAGATCGTGGAGAGGAAGAGAGAGAGCAATACAGGACAATACATTATAGTACAATTATAATATACTATAATAAAACATTGTAGATGAGAAAAGGGTAGGAGGTAAAACAAATGTACTAACAAAAACAATAAGAGGGTATGTAGACGACGGTTCTAGTGGAAATGATTATTGAAAGAACACACGAAAAAAAAGTATATATAGCATTGAATAATGGGTGAGGAGATTGTAGCCAATGGGGTCTAGGTATGTTATCGTTCTATCTATCCCTATATTTTCAAAGTTATCACATATATATTCATGTATATCCCCCACTATCACACCACTATGAATAACATTTGCATTACATACCAACCGTCAACTACTAATATATATATCTTTAACACTATAACATACAAACACCTACAAGCAATAATAACGGCCTAACATACGATAATATCAACAGACTATTATAATATCTTCTTGTCTTACTATTATCCTACCATTAACACGCAGCCACAGTACCTACCTGCGGTGGAGTGTGGGCATCTGACCAAGTATCAAAGTAGACACTACAACTCTTATCCAAGGTCACCTCGTGCCAACCAACCTCCTGTGTGATTCTCTTCACCTCACCTCCCTCCAGAGAGACAGAGTAAAGATGTTTTTCCAAAGCACACTCTCTGTTACCAGTGAAATACACAATGCTGCTGGTGCGATCAACTCCTAACACCGTATCCACAGCCCACTTTCCGGATGTCAAAGGTCTAATTAGACTACCATCAATATTGTGTAGATAGAGGTGATTGTAGCCTGTCTTTTCACTGGCCCATAGAATGCGTTCGTGACAGACAGTAGACAGGTTGTTATGAATATTGACCCAGGTGCTGGACTGCTCTTGGATGATGGTGGTGGGTTGCAGTGTAGTGGCGTCTGGTTAAAAGAGTAAGGTTTGATGAGAATGATGTAGCAAACTAAATGCGTTTTTCCCCAATAATAATAGAAGTAAAAATAATAATGATATTATAAATAATATTAAGAAGAGTAATAGTAATAATAGAAATAACAATAATAATAATGATGATAATAATAGTAATAGTAATAGTAATACCCCACTGCGATAGACAGACGGTGTAGGTGTAGCTAAGTAGTATAACAAATATAGTATTTATATATTATTGACAAGAAAAATATGTTGGTAGTAGGAATAGATGGAGAGGAAGGAAAATATAGCAATAAGTGTACGTAGCTATGTATGTACTGTATAGGTATATATGTTTTTGTCTTGACACTATACCACATACAAACACACGGATGCAATCAAATAGTATAAGTAATATAGTAATACCCAATTGCTGCAGGTTGGTAGCAATATTATTAGAGTAAGGGAATACAATAAGAACTATATCTAGTATATAGTAAGTACTGTGTGTAAGTTAAAAAAAAACAAAAAAAAACTTACCAATCAATCTAAACAGCAACACGTCCATTTGATGCTGATCACGACTTAATCTCTGTACCAATACCCCAGAGCCATCATTCAACCAATTCACCCTAGCAACATAAATATCCTCTTCTTCACCCAGGTTCAACCACTTCATCTCCTTTTCACCCAAGGGATCCAGCACTGCTAATTTAATCAAAACATTTTTTTCTCCAGCAGCAGGATAGCGTTGCTCGGCAACCGTTGTAGAGGCTTGATGGATCTCAAACCTCTTGGCAAGAGGGACCGGGGTCTCATCAATGCGCGCAGCAACGAGGTATGCGTCATTAGGTGCCCACCAATAACCAGTCATACGGTCCATTTCTTCCTGGGCAACAAACTCAGCCATGCCCCACGCTATTGGTCCAGCACCTTCCGTAGTTATTTGGCGGGTAGTGCTGGTTGCCATATCATACACAAATAGGTTTCTATCACGCACATAGGACACATAGCTGTGTTGTAGTTGTTCAGAGGAGCAGAAAGGAAAGTTGGGTTGTGTAAGTATCGTATTGTGATGGGACTTTACTATTACTATAGAGTACATATATACAAATAATAAACAGAACAGCATTAAATATATAACTGGTAGGGCTGCAAGTTCGTTCAGTGTAGTTACATTTGGCCTGGCTTATGAATTATTGCTCAGGGAGTAGCGATTGATAAATATAATTTCTAATGTATATAAAGGTTGATTTAAAAGAGAAAAAAAAGAAACATTGAGATAAAAAGACATAAAATATATAGGTAAAAGTTACATCGTTGTTAAACCCAACTAAGTAAGCACTGGAGGGAAAGGCGAAAGGTAGAAAGAGTTCAATGCAACGAAAACACTTAAAATAAACTTACCGACCGTTAGGAGAGAAGTTAGGATCGGTAGCAAAGCCCTCTCCGCTAGTTAGCTTCAGGACTTTGCTTGTGGCAACACAGTAGGTATAGAGGTCTCCTGACAGTGGGAACAATATATAGTAGCCATCATCACTGTAGATGTAGCTGACAATTCCCTTCATGCTGGCGATACGCTCACGTTCACGACGTGCCTGTTCTTCCTCGGAAACTTCTTCTCCCTGCCCACTTAAGAGCTTGGTGGAGTCAACCAACAGGCGTGTTTCGGCTGATTTAATGTTATACTCCCACAGATCCATCTGATTCCCATCATCTGCTCTACCGCGGAGGAAGGTGGCACGCACACCATCAGGAGAAAGCTTCAAGGCCCTAGGGATAGTACCTCCTAGGTCAGGGTCAGAAAAAATACGCTCCATAGTCAGCAGGCTATCCCCGGCATCTTCAGTATTGTTTGAGCCCATGTTTATGTAGGAATGGTATGTACAAACTAAAACAAAAGTAAACAACGTAGGAAAAATAATCTCCATTGTTTAAAATTGTCTAATTTATTTTTATTTGTATGTTTTGGTATGCCCTAAAAAGGATTAATTGTCATTCACAGTTGATTTATACCAATAGAAACGCGAAATATAACTGTAATAATTATTTATTTAAATCTACGAATTTAATGCGGTATCATTCATTTTAATTGTAAACTTTGGCTTGTTTGGAAGGTAAAATAGCACTTTCTTATGTTTTAAAAGGCAATTAAACAACAATTAATTAGCAAGTCTTCATTAAATATTTGATTAATGGGCTATCAATCGTATATGCTGGTGCTTATCTTATGATTATTGAAGTCCTATAGCAAAAAATTATCAGTTTTGACCGAGAATAATACATCCCCATTAACAATCGCATATTCCTGTTCTTCACTTTCCATGCACTGCAGTTCTTGCCCTAACAATAATCAACAAAACTATACAAAAAACTCAACCTCATTGTTGCATTTAATATCAGTTCAGCCATATTTAAGCTTATACTTAAAAAAGGTCTTGACTTTGGTTAACTTCTCGTATGTATTGACTTCTCTTCAAGCACGTGAATGAATGAAGCATGGCTACTAATTTAATTTGGTTGGATGGAAAAAGGCTTCAAATGGAAAATAAAACAGGCGTGACCGAGCATTGAGACTGAATGAGCTAACCAACAAAAGGATGATTTGGAGATCATGTCCTTCACAATTCACCAATCATTGTTGATTACATGTAAACTTTTAGTCGTCTATAATTGGTTAATTCATGGGATTATTTAATGCTATTAGTGACTAGGTTGTATGGAAAACACCAGTGCATAATATAGCAAGAGAAAAAAGCATTTGCAAAATTATAACTGTTAGGTACATTGATTTGGAACACCTTGCTTTTTTCAACCGTTATGAATATCTACAGCATAAAATATGTTTGGCTGTTAATATAGTATATACTTAATATAAAAGCACATTACCTCATAATCGCATTTTACGCACCAATAGAATCTCATAACGTTTTAGCTAGATAATTTTTTAAAAATGTAGCCTCTACTCGATTCAGTCATGCTCATTTTCTGTTTCCGATGCTCTCATATATTAAGATAGACTTGCGTAAACATCTTAAAAACTGTTACATTCAAATACAATAATTATAATCAATAACTTTCCCTACCTTTTTTGGTTAGTTGGCAACGTCTTAAGCGTACAGTTTATGACTATAAACTATACGCTTAAGTAGCAATCGAAATATTCAATGAAAATAACAACTTTTAAGTTGATACAAATATCTGAGCAATTAATACAAACTATATAAATGCATTATGAAACCAAAGCGTTCACTGCATTTTCACTATTCATTCATTTATATATATATATTCCGTTCATTTCTAGAGAAAAGACTTTCCTAATTAAGTTTGATGGGAATGCTTTGCGAATGATCTATGTTCTTATTGGCCTAGTGCTTGGTGCTGCAAGGTCGATAATTCAATCAACTCATGGAAATAACTCACGCTAGAAGTATGCCAGAGATCAATATACGAAACTGTACCGACAAGAAACGGTACCATGTACGCATCCCACACTCCATCCTAAAAGCTGGTGTTTATAGTAGCAGCTACCCCACTCTCTACTACCCCCCGATCAGAACCCCCCGAATTCTGGATCCTAGGGGAGTCAAAAATGCCATGAAAGCGCATGATAAAACGCAGTGGATCCGCGCAATGGAAACAGAAATTGCCACTCTCAACGAGTATGTCACACGAGCCTTGGTTAAGCGGCCACATGTGGGAACCACTCTCCTGCGTAGTCAATGTGTATTTCATTGAAAATGCGATGACAAAGAACAAGTAATTGGACACAAAGTGCGCTTAGTAGCACAAGGGTACCAAGAACAAAAGAACGTGGACTGCCACGATATTTCAAGCCCAACGTGCTCCTTCGTGACGGTCACACTCTTGCTAAACATAGCCAGAGCCCGAGGGTATGATCTATGATCTAGAACAACTAGATATCAAAGCAGCATATCTACATAGCTACCTGGATGCACCAGTATAA
>NAOQ01000254.1:14375-25765 GCA_002751075.1 Ichthyophonus hoferi
TATATTATATTATGTTATGTTATGTTATGTTATGTTATGTTATGTTATGTTATATTATGTTATGCTATGTTATGTTATGTTATGTAATGTTATGCTATGTTATGTTATATTGTATGGTATTATATTATATTGTAGTACATTTTATTATATTATGTTATGATATTATATTATATATGGTGGTGTTATATTGTGTTATTATACTAGACTGTATATTTTTTATATAATATGTTGTTTTATTGTCTTGGATTGCATTGTATTATGATATATTGTGATATAAGAGGTACATAGTGTATAAGTTCAATATTATGTATAAACGTTATAAAAAGGCCAAGAGTTTAATTGTTTTAATGGCTAAACTATTACATTGTAAAATTAATGGTTGTAGTTTTCACATGGATAATGAAAAAAAAAATTATACTGGTATTTATTTGATACATGTATGGAATATATCTTTGGTTTTAAGATAATATTTTTTTAAATATGATAGGCCATTACCGCTTTAAAATACAGCACGGTATTATTTAATTAATTATTATGCAATTTTGATAGCAAAGTTATAAATATATTACCATATGAAGTAATACATGTATTTCACACAAGGTAGTGCTAAAGTATATGTTACTGTATGTAGTCATATAAATTAGCGTTTAATTTTGATAAGTTTGTCTTATTTATAGACATGCCAACCAATCCTAGATCAGAGTTATATATATAACGACAATTACTAATTTTATTAAACGTATTAATATTTAATTATATGACATCTCTGTATTTTACAGTACTTCTTAGCTAACTAATCTATTACATATGTTTATATATTAATCTTGTTTTTGCATCACTAGTGTTTCAGCATCGCAAAAACTGCACAATAATATGGTGGCGCGGATTCTACATAGTCCAATGTCTTTCTTTGACACCACCCCTATGGGTCGTATTCTTAATCGTTTTGCAAGTGGTAATTATATCTCCCTTTTTTTTGTTATTAAACTTATTCTTATTGGTTATGTTTGAAATGATTTTTTGCCAATCTCTGTTGCTATTAAGTTGTTTTTTAAAAAATAAAAATATGTTACATCAACCCATTATAATTATCACACTCACGAACCCATACACATAGTATATATATTACTTGATGTAAATATATCTGGTGTTGGATTATATGATAATATGTATGGTTGAATATAATGTTAATGCGTATATGGTTTATCATTAATAATAATATAATGTATAGTATATAATGTATTAAGAATAGACGGTACTAACCAAAGAAGGGGATTAGATTGCATAATATGTATATATTTATATTGCACTAGAACTTAATTTAATATCTAATATAAAACATATAGCTATATTTCTCGTAATGTATATAATACAACATATTTATACCACACATATACACATGAAAGCACAGGTATATGCATGATATACATGCATACATAGCCACTGATACAAACATATACATAATGTAAATGATCTATATATTTATTTTTCTATCTATCTATCTATCTATCTATTTATGTAGGTCTTACTGATTCCTTGTGAGGCAGTGTTTGCTATATAACCCATTACCCAAGCATTTATATGGCAACCTTACCAACAGACATGTATATCATTGACGAAGCCCTACCCCAAACTGTCAAGATGTTTTTGAACACATTCTTCCGAGTGATCAGTATTATAGTGGTTGTAGCCTGGTCTACGCCACTGTTCTTGACTGTCATTCTTCCCCTTATGGTCTTTTACTTTCAAATAAGGAGATACTATGTTAATACATCCAGACAGGTGAGTGGCTAAATTTCCGATTGGAATTGCTTTTGATCTAACATTATTTACTGGTTGATCACATGATCTTATCTTCTACCAAACGGGGTGTGGATGATTTTATTTTATTTCGGTGGTATAGATAGGTGCTTCCCCAATAGATATATAGTTATATAATTATAGTAACCAATTGATATATTTAAATATAAATATAACTGAGAATATATATGTACCAGCACTTCGCATACTAATTTATTGTAGATTCTTTCAAGAAAATATCATGGAATTGATTGGCTAATTGTTTTTATCTTATTTTCTATTTGTTTTTCTCTCCCATCATTGATTCTTGCAAGGGTAATCATAACTATTAGCCTATAGCAAAAAAAGCGGATATATTTTAATTATTAACAAATTAGTAGGAATGCAAAGTTGTTAAGATTATGTTTAAACAATATATACTTTATTAATCAACTACAATTTAAAACTTGAGAATTCATTGGATAAAGTAAGTATGCTAATTGTACCTGTCCAATGTTTTAACTCATAAGTTAAGTCATTAAGCCAAAGGAATCTCACCAATGAAAGATATATGTTAAATTGATTGGAATGATTATGCACCAATTGCATAAACATTTAAATAGAAGCATACGCAATTCGGTGATTTACTTGACCTATTAAATAATTGCAATTGTAATAATAAAAACTACCAGGACTAATCTCAAAATTTGCCACGATTATCCGTCTGATCTCTTTTTCTCCCTTTGCCCTTCTCACTTTTTCTTACCTTCCTATTGGTCCCTTAAAATAATATCTATGATTATAACCTTGCATTAAATACTTACACCCTATATATATACCCCCTGTCTACTCATACTTATTCATATACACACATATACACATACATATATTTTATTCCTACGCTTACAGCTAAAACGATTGGAGAGTACTACTAAGTCACCTATTTTTAGCCACTTCGAGGAGACCATATCTGGTGTGTCGTCCGTACGAGCCTATCAGCAGCAAGAGAGGTTTATAGGACATAGTGAGCACAAGATTGACCTAAACTGTAGAGCCTACTACCCCAATGTTTCCTCCAATAGGTATGTGCTGTTTGAATATAACTGCACTTTTAAATTGCTTTTGCATTGGTTGATTGGCAGTTTTGGATTTGATGCAGTATATTTATATAGTAATATTGTTTTTATTTATTACTAATATTTCATAGAATACGTATTTGTGATAATTGGACTGTCCTGTGTTTTTATTTTGTTTAACATTTGCTTTAAATTGGTTGTGGTAAATTTTAAATTTTTAGTATTACATTATTTTTTAGAAAATGTAACAGTGAGATAGCATTTGTTTTTTTTAAAATTCTGTACAGCATTCTTTAATATCAGTTTAATATGAAATATTTTAATGTTTGATTTTCATTTGCAGATAAACCGCTTGTTAATCTGTATAGCACTCACTAATACGTTTGCTATTTTAAAAGCAATGTATGTATTCTAATTTTTTGAATTGAAATTTAATAAACATAAAGTATAACTTAATCTATATAAAGTGGTTGTTAATTGGAGGAAACCATTATATATATAAAATATACTACGGATTATGATGAACGTAAATATTTCGGATCTTAAAATAATTATATATATGGTGGTTTCTTTGCTAACATCTTAACTGAAATTTCACATAGTAATTTATAACTACTCATTAGTTCAAATTAAAAGATAAGAAGATTTAAATTTTATTAACCACTTATTGGGCTCCTCACTATATATAAATGTAGGTGGTTAGCAGTTCGCCTTGAATTCCTTGGTACTATGCTTGTATTTTTTGCCGCGCTCTTTGCTGTTCTCTCCCGAGGAAAAATTAGTGGGGCTACGGTTGGTCTATCTCTCAGTTATGCCTTAAGGTAAGTGGTAGGTTAAAATTGTTATATGTGTGATTGGTCTCTTGATTGACTCTTGTTTTTGATAGGTTCATTATCTTTAACGGTGCATGCTTTGATTGTTTTTTACATTTTCATTATTATTATTATTGCTGTTGCTGTTGTTACTATTAATATTAATATCATTATTGAGATTACTCTTAGGGTTATTAATATTAATATTTATATTAATTTAACTTTCCCTATTACCATTACTATGTTTATTATTACTATCACTTTGACTATTTCTATTACTAACATTATTTTTATTTATGCGACATATTATTCGCCATCCAACAGTGTTACACAATCACTTAATTGGATTGTGCGTATGAGTTCAGATCTTGAAACTAATATTGTTGCAGTAGAGAGGGTGGTGGAATATTCCAATACGCCCCAGGTATGTAGACTTTGTATGATATTGTGTTATGTTATGCTAGGTTATGTTATGTTATGTTATGTTATGTTACGTTATGCAATGTTATGTTAGGTTTATCTTATATTATGTTATGTTAAGAGATGTTATAATAGTAATTGATATAGTATTCTGTGTGGTATTACTATGTTATCTATTAGTATAAACAAAAATAAGATATGCAAACATTTTCATTATCATGCCAAATAGTTACTTCATAAAGATATATAAGTTAAGTGAATATAATCTATTTTAATATCATAGTAATATTTGTTTATTACTAAATCAATTGGCTGTCTTATAGGAAAAGGCGAGTATTGTTCAAACTAATAGACCAATGATCACATGGCCCGGAGAAGGGAGGGTTGAATTTGATTCGTACAGGTATGTTTATTTACCTCATGTGATTGGCCCGCCTAAACATTAAAATTATTTGAATGATAGTATGAGAGTAAGATGAGTCTATTCTAGTGCTTATATAGACGATCGAATATACATATATAGCATTATAGGTTTATATCCATGTGTGTATTTATATATATATTATATTCCATCCCACTGATATGATTGCATTGGTGTAACCTGCTTGCTAAAACGTGAATATATCCATTTTGATATGCAGATATGTACATCTTATTGGGTATTTATCATGTGTACTTAACGTTATGCAAGTATGTATTGTTCTTTTTATGCTGTGAATAGAGAGAAATCTCAAAAATAAACGAAACTTGGAAATCGATAGAAATATGTATCATTTTATTATATATTAATGTAGATAGTTATATTAGTATAGAACATAATTATTGATTTCAATTTTATATTTGATATTTGATTATCAATTTGACTCAGTATGTAAACAGAAATTTAATTATATTTGTAATTGATCTAACTATAATTATAGTGAGTCAGTCAAAAATACTCTTGGACGACTAATCAAATATATAGATATATATGCTTATGGTTCGTTATCCAATTATAATTCACCGCTCACCCTATCTATAAATAGTAGACCAATGATATACTTTCACACAGCACCCGCTACCGCGAGGGATTGAGCCTTGTCTTGCAAGATATTAATTGCAAGATCAATGCTGGTGAGAAGGTAAGCAATGGTGGTTTATCTATTAAATAGGCATTGGTAACATTTAAGTGCATGTGTCCGTATATATATAAATATATATCTACACGGTGATTTTTTAATTTACGTTATTTATTCTATTTTAAACTTGCCTTTGTGAGTGTGTTAGCTATCAATAACACTGTTTTTGTATTGTAGTGACTGCATATCTGGTGATATAGTGAGTGTGGTATATGGTAATGTAATATTATGTTGTATAGTGAGTTCTAACCTGGTGGATAGTGTTGGCATATAATAAAATAGAATATAATCAAAATATAATGAAATGTAATACAATACAATATAATACAATACAATACAATAAAATATAATAACTATAACATGGAGATAACAACCAAGCACTAGTTAAAGTGAAGTGTAGCTAACCCATATATCCTATGATTATAACACCCTAGATTGGTATTGTAGGCCGTACAGGAGCTGGTAAAAGCAGTCTTACGTTGGCCCTATTCCGTATAATAGAGGCAGCCAGTGGGGCTATCATGATCGATGATGTCGATATATCTAAGGTACGTAGGATAGTGTGCTTCATTGCTTTAGTGATGGGTGTCTTGAAGGTCTATGGGCTAGGAATAATATGTCTATGATATTATATATATACGTATATGTATATATGTATCTATTCACT
The DNA here is from genome assembly GCA_002751075.1 of Ichthyophonus hoferi. NCBI lineage: Eukaryota > Ichthyosporea > Ichthyophonida > Ichthyophonidae > Ichthyophonus > Ichthyophonus hoferi. The sequence goes on from NAOQ01000254.1 coordinate 20,248, forward strand.
CAAGCCTTTAGTTTTTTATTTGAAATGAAACATTCATGCAATTTTTAATTATTTCCTAATCGTAAGTATATATATATATATATCTAGCAAGGTCACCACAATCAAATTACACCAATCACATGATTGTGTACTTGAAAAGTTCTATGATATTAACCCAATGCAAAAATAGATTGGCCTCAATGATCTGCGATCAAGGCTGACTGTGATTCCTCAAGATCCAGTGCTGTTTTCTGGTATATATTAATTTTTATTGGGAAAAATCCTTTTAAGCATCCCTGTATGTATGTATATAGAATTATATATTATTGCAGATAAGTCTGAGTGGTTTGGTAAAGATGTAATATGGAAAGATTGGATTGGATGATATGGTATGGTATGCAGTCATAATGTATGATATAGTATGGTATGTAGTAATAATGTATTGTGTTTTATTATAATGTTATATGGTATGACATTACAATACCATAAGGGTATGATCTATTATAATATTATATAAACTTTAAATGCACCATATACAGTATATATATATAATTTTGAAGTAAATTAATTAATTACCCAATCACGTGCAGGTACTATTCGATCCAATCTAGATCCGTTCAATGAATATGATGAAATGAGATTGTGGGAGACCCTTAGACTGGCACATTTGGGTGGGTCGTGTGATTGTTGTTTCTATTGGTAGTGTTAGTATTATTAGTTTTTATATCTACATTGTTGATGATATATGTTAGTGCTAGTCAGGTGATCAGGCCACACTTCAAGATCCTACCATAAGATACATATACACCAGAGTATACACCGTACGCTTCAACTATTGTAATAATAGTAAATGCCAAGTCTTATAATTGGACTTCATTGATCTATATTTTATTTTTAGATTGGTCAACCAATGTGGGACCATCATTTATTTTTAATTCAATTCTATATATTTTATTGTGTATTTTCATTTGTCAGATTTATTTATTTCCTTCTATATCCGGTCATGCTTTGTATTTTTTACCACATTCGCATACTTAATTATAACTAATTAATTAATTTTCTATAATCAATATTCTTTCTTTGTAAGTATATTAAATCGATCCTAGATTAGTATTGAAAAACTAATGCTTTTTTAACCCTAAACTATACAATATATGAGTGCAACAGCGTTTTTGTATAAAGATATTCAAGAGATTGAATACATTCCTCGCTAACCTATCCATATACCCTTTTATAGATGAGTTTGTAGAGAAACAAGAGCTAAAACTGGATGCGGTTGTTTCTGAAAATGGAGATAATCTTTCTGTTGGTCAAAGACAGTTAATCTGTTTAGCCAGGGCATTGCTACGAAAGACAAAGGTATATAGTGTAGTGTATATAGTATATATAATATAATGCATATAGTATGGTGTGTATAGTAAGTTATAAATGGGTGAATGGATTGTGATTGGAGTACATGGATCTAATCACCATGAATATTTTAAATGTGATTGGTTGTAGGGTAATATTAATTGATTGTGATTGGGCTGATGGCTATTGGTATCCGGATTTAAACCCTATACTGTCCTACTATTATACTATCATACTATCCTAGTGTACTATTATTAGTTTATTGCTTGCCATAGCCTGCTATACCTATGCTATAAGTATGGCAAATATTACCACACATACTTTTTTCCAGTTTTTAGTTTTATTTTCTCGGTGAAAACCATATATATATATATATATTAGCGTAGCAACCCTAATATAACCTGTAAGATGAATATATAATAATATTATCTATATTTAACACATACTTCTAGATTCTGGTGCTAGATGAAGCCACTGCAGCAGTTGATCTTGAAACCGACCAATTGATTCAAGAGACGATTGCAAAAGAATTTGCTGATTGTACAATCCTTGTGATTGCCCACCGTCTAAATACTATTATAGATAATGATAGGTATGTGTATGTGCTCTATATAGTATTTTTTCTACTTCTCTCTCTACTCCTCTTTCTACTATGGCTTATAATGGTGATTACCTCGTATATGATTTAAATTTTAAATGGAACCAGTAGTGTTGTTGCATTTGAGTTCATGGATATTGGAAATGTATGTATAGTTTAAATTTTAATATCGTTGTTATATCTAATATCATCCTTATTAGGTGCCTGATGAGCCAAGTATAAATACATTAACTTAATTATTGTATATTCTAATTGGATGAAGTTAAATAAAATAAAATAAAATTAATGCTACTTTTTAAATAGGCATTGTCGTCATATATAGAATAATGCCAATATATGTATATATCTATGATATTAACTCAATCACACCACACCATTTTATCTTCAGAATCATGGTGCTCAGCGATGGGAGAATTGTTGAATTTGATACACCAGCTAATCTATTAGCCAATAGTGAATCCGAGTTTTACAGCATGGCCAAAGAGGCACATCTTTTACCCAATTAGGTTCGAAGGATTGATAGATGATAGAAGACTGAATATAGTGTAATATCCATCCAATCATGATGGAGTCCTGGACGCAATGCATATAAAAGCAGGTGATTTCTGTGGCTTCATATGAGTATTTTTCGAAACATTTCTATCTTACAGCGGCCAATGCTATTGAGGGGTATAAATAAACGTGATGTAATATCATGCAGTAAGGTCTATGATTGGATGATGGGTGTGCATGTCTGACAATGTCAAAAAAAAGCATTGATGAACCATTGAATCAATAATCTATTTAAAGTAGTTTTAAAAATAGGATTTAATATATATATATATATATGTTAGAATCTTAAATATGTTGCTGGCCAACCACAGAATTGGTATAGGTTTAAGGTATTTTAATAATAAAATAATGTTTAATATATATATATATATATATATATTATTTGTAGATATATATCTTCATGGGAGAATAATAATTATCACTACTTAATTATTCTAATGATCACATATCAATTGGCTAAAAGTGCCAAGCAATTAGTGAGAGCAAAACAATTAATCAAAAGAACTACTCTTGGCTGACTTACTAGCAGGCAATAATTTTGATTACAATTGTATTGTTGGGTTGATGTAGATTAACTTATCCCTATGATTGGTATATTAATATTATATGTGATATGCAGCCATAAAGGTGCACGTTTTTTCAATCAGATCAACTCTGATATAACCAAACAAAATGAGTGGTAGTATTGTATTGTATTTGTAGCCAAATGATTTAAACAGACCATATTGGTTGGGCCAATAATTTATATTTATACAATTAGGGTTTATAAAAGCTTATTGGGCAATATTACTTAATAGAGCTTAGTATTTGATCAAACTTATGCGGAAAAGCCAATAAAATTGTTACTATTACCTATTGTATACATATGCATATAACTAATTAATATGTGGTGTTTGCCTGTCATATCATTGCAATAGATTTATATAAAGGTTGATATAAATACACTCTCTCCTATATTAAGTGTAGAGTGCCACCATTGGCTGGGTATATAAAGTATATCTCCTGGGCGACATCCTAAAAAGGAAATTGTGTGTTAAAAAGATAGATGGTGATTGAGTACATTGCGATAGTGAGGACTTGATTAGCTGTAAAGGAATTTAGAAAATAATGTATATATTCATAAGAGGTAGATATTGTATGATATGATATGATATGGTATGGTATGACATGTTATGATGTAATATAATATAGTATGATATAATATGATATGATATGATAGAGTAAGATAGGATATGCTAGGAGATGATCTGATACGACATGACATGATATATAATAGGATATGATAGGTTAAGATAGGATAATATATGATAAGATATGAATAGCATGGTGTGGTAGGATGGGATGGGATAGGATATGATTGGATATGAGATGATAGGGTAGGATTAGATGTGATAATGGGTTATAATATGATATGATATTATATGATATGTTATGACTGAATAAGATATGATATAATAAAGTACAGTATAATGTAATAATCAGGTCGTTTTATATATGGTAACAGTAAATATAAACATATAGTCTGATAGATAACTTTAGAAAATAACCACATACTAGGTATGCAATTATACCTTTATATATATATATATATATTGTAGTATTTCATATACCATACCTACCAAACTCAATTGGCTTTTCAATGCCTGTCAGAGTTGGATATATCTCCAAGAACCAACGTAATGATGTCACATTAGGTAGATATGGGGGCCGATAACCATTGGGTGGCAGAAGGAACCAATGCTAACCAAGCATTAATGGTGTATGAGTATTGATAGGTTGAGAGACTGTATATGTTTATTTCTATTTATATACTGCTAATGTGGTTAAGGTAAGCTAATAACGAATCACAACCATGCTTTTAATTTATTATTTATATACCATAATATCTTGATATTTAAATTTAAGAGGCAGCTAAATAAGCATCTTCATTGGTGCACTGGATAGACCACTATTTGAATTTAAGGACAAATATCATTAAAATTGCGTAAGACCAAGTGAAAATAGATTGCTAAATATTGTTGGCTACCACTTAGTGAAGCGTAAACCTCATAGCTCACAATCTAAAAATAATCCTACAATACATAATTAGCTGTATGTATACGTTGACTTGAATATGTTTCATATTTTATATTTTATACTTTTACTTCATAATATATATTTTGAATCTTATTTAAAATTTAAAATTTAAGATCACAAATTTTATGCATTATAAAATTTAAATATTATATATACCATCTACCTTATATCCACGCAGGACCTCAGCAAACACGGGTCCATGACGATGTTATGGTACACCACTACCAGACCCCCCTATACCAAAACTAAGTGTACCCCTGCCTATAGAGCCCCCCTGTTGTTAATTTTTATTCGTGTAAGATAATATATATATATATATATAATATTACCAGACCCCCCTACACTAAAATTAAAATACCTCTGTCTATAGAACACCTCTGCTGTTAATTTGCATTCATATAAGTCACTTTATATATAATATTACTAACCCCTCCTATATTAAAACTAGGAGTATCTTAGCCTATAGAACCCTCCTGCTTTTAATTTACGTTATTATAGCATTATGCCTATCTATATTGTCATGTGGTTAATATATAAGATTGACAATCCCACATATATATACATTTCCAGTTTGTTAACCCTCTAATTATAAACTATATTATAATACATCATAATAATGTCCAAACTCTGAATTTATGTACCGATATGTGTATAGATAAACATAAACACACACACATATATAGATACTAAGTGATGTATATGAGATAGTTATTAACAGCATACAGGAACATTAAGAGTAAATGTAAGAGTACTTACTATAAGTATCCATATATGGTGGTCTTACATAATTACTTATAAACTGGCCCCACCCAGGGAGATGATTATCACCAAACTACAGGTGTATGTACGTTAGAGTTATAATTTTTATCATTTTTACTATTATTATCATGTCGGGTGTTATTATTATTCCCATGACTACTACTGTTACTATTACTATTACTATAACTATTAATACTATTACTA
>NAOQ01000254.1:26214-37297 GCA_002751075.1 Ichthyophonus hoferi
TACTATTACTATTACTATTACTATTACTATTACTATTACTATTACTATTACTATTATTATTATTATTTCAGTTTATTTTTCCTGTTACATCTCCCATTATTAGGAAAACATACTATAATATATCCTTTTACCCAGCTCTACCTACCCCCACACCTACAGCTGTACACACATACACATACACTCATACTTAATATGTAACATATATATATATACCAAATAAAATGTATGGTCTGCAGTGGCATATATGTTCTGTGGCGACATATTTACAACATATTCTTCTAGACTGGTTTTTATTTTGGTAGAACTGCAATAGATTTATGGTTAAATGGCTCTAGTATGATATGCTTATCTTACACTATGAAGTTATGGTCTCTTTATATTTCAGTTATTATATTGACGTGTAATATGTTATGGTTACTATCTTACTATGTTATAGTTATTATCCCACTGCATTACAGATACCGTTTCACTATTTTTGCACGGTAGTCGACAAATTGAAAGCAGAAAATTAAAGAAAAACCAAGGCATATCTTTACTCGGTTATACCTAATAGACTGATATTTTGATTGAGATTTATAATGTGCCATATTTAGTCATAAGTAATTAATTATAATTAATTAAGCTTATAATGAGATTTATTTAATTATTATTACATCATCAAGAGTATTGGTTATATCACAGGCAGAGATCTTTTATCCTCTTCACATACCGCATACTATATCTGGAATAATTGACACCTACTCCCAAATTAAGTAAGTCATTAATTAATTAAAACTACTAAAAATCTAACAATAATAGCAATTATCGTTTTGATATAAGTATAAGTATTATGTTTATATACTTTATGTGCAGCTATATTCGACATCAAATGCATTGTATTAATATTTATCAAAATGTGTGTATTTTTATACGTATATATATATATATATATATATATATTCAGGGTAACTATAATTAATAGAACGTATTTTCTGTTTCTTATAGTAATGTGTATATAAGTAGTAATATATAATATTTATGATTGCGGTTTTATGGTCAGTTTTAAAAATATATACGTATACATCTGTTTACCTAAATTATCAGAAAAAAAAAATACATGATCTAAAACCCGATACCATGTTAAAACTTAAAGCTATCACAATCAGTTAAAATATCATTGTACACTGCTTAATTTTATATTTATATATCCTCATATGTATGCTGAAATATTGATATAATTTTATTTATGAAATTATGTTAATGTCAACTAAAAACATTTCTAAAGATATAACATAAGAATGACAAAACAGAAATAAACAAACATTAAAACAGAAACAAAGAATTATAAAATAGAAAGCAAATATATATCAGAACAGCAAACAAAGAATGATAACATAAATAAAAAATATTGAAAGTAAATGTAAAGGAAAAAAAGAGGTGAAAGGGAGGTGGAGAAGTAAAAAAATAAAAATTACTTACGAGAAGGCATTGGAGGAACTAAGTATAATGTCATACTTACCATAGGTCTGTAATAATGCAGACCTATATGTTAACTCAATAAATTTATTGTTATCAGTTTTCCCTGTTATTATCACAGGCACTTTAGGTGTTACATAGTTTACAATAAATTGTTCTTGGGTAAGATCTGGCCCAACCCGTGTAATCTGTTGAGGTGGATAACAGTTAATGTTATGATCGATTGGAATATATGTATATATACATATATATTAGATATATATGCATGTTTTTGTCAATTTCAGCCAATGTAGTAATTATCTTACCCATGGTCAGGTTGATAGTCGACAATTGCAAGCAGATAGTTTAGGATGTAAACTGTACAACCTTTATTCAACATAACTACAGAGCAAGAGTCCCCAGTCCGTTTTAAAATCTTTTTGTACTTTAGAAATATAGCATTTTATAAATAGAATAATTTAAAACCCAGTATTGATTATTTAGATAATTATAGCTATTTTTACTTTGCATATGTTGCATATGTAGCATATTTTACAGTTTTATCCTTATGAGCTATGTTTTATTGTCGATAATTCTTTAGTAGACTGATACCATAGGTAATTTTTGATACAATTATGAGCATAAAGTAATAGTATTTTTGATTTCTTGGAATGATTCATGTTTGGTCAAGAATGCAGTGTCACATAATCCAATTATAGTCTACCAATAGGATTAATGGATAATATTATCTTGTACCATATTATAATGTATTATAATGTATTATATATTATATTATACCATATGACTGTTATATTATTTTATACTACTATATTTTATTTTATTTTTTATTTATTTTATATTGTATTATATTATATTTTATTGGGCCATATCACTGATACGTTAAAACATATTAAACTAAATTATTTCTATATTTCTTTATTTATTATTTTTAATTTTTATTATTTTTATATTATATTTAGTATGTTGTGTTTTATTATAATATTAAAGTCGTTTACATTGGGTTATAATTAGTTAATAACATTAAAACTTTACAATGAAGATATCATATACGTTTAAAAATACATAGAAGGCCCATGTATGTTTCTCTTCTTTAAGGTCTGGTAACCCTAATTGTGTTTTTCGTGTTTAAGGGAGTCATCCATTGAGCAGGTGACATCTATGATAACTGGCACTGGAAGTATTTTCCTCCCAATATTTTTATTAATAAATATTAATGTTATATAAATATTAATACCTATATCCAGCTTTTCTTAAAGAAAAACGTTAAAAATTAATATACACTGATGTAACCAAAGCGATTCACGTATTATAGGTTAGGCGTGGTTATATAGACTTTCTCTCTGCCCTTTGCCTTCATTTCAGAGAAGGATAAAATTCCGTAAATTATTTTCAATAACTTCTAAGTTTAAATTTTCATAGAGGGGTTAGCATCCTTTTAATGATTACGACTAATAGTTGACTCTCCGAGATACGATGCACTAATTAGAGAAATTAGGATTAAAATATTAAAATAATGAAGTAAATATAAGTAAAGTTCATTACGACTTGGAATATAAACTAGCTTGCATAGTCTTTCTCTCGTTGAAAATACAAGCCCCATATCATATGCATGGAGGCATTCATTTTTTTTAAAAAAAAATAACAAAAGAAAAACCATTGAAAAATAAAGAGAATAGATAAATTTTATCTATCTGTATGTAATAAATGCTTATAAGGATACGCATACATTCACATAATCACCCATATACAAATTTATTCCTAGTATGCAAATAAATACATATACTAAACCACTTACTGTACATAAACCAAACCAAGAATGAAGGTATTGGTCTGTATTCCACTCTCTTGTTAAGTCTTTTTTCTGGGTAACATTCCAATTACATACTCCTTCCTTTACTATATTTGGTGAATAGTTCAAACCCTCGTCGCCTTTGTAGGCGCCAGGGTATTTTCCGATTATCAAGCATATAATAAATGTATGTATAGCAATCATTTTTATTTTTAATATTTGATTTTTATATTGTATATATTACTATATGTTGTTTTACAGTTATAAACGTTCTAACTAACGAATACCTCGTCCCTCCGATATAAGGTAGCCTCCTATAGAGCCGATTTTTATCAAACAAGGTTTGCTACTTTTTAAAGCATGCTCTTATCAAATAACTATATAAATAATCCTATATATTCCAAATATTAGCTGTTTTCAATTGTTACTGTTTAAACTTGGGAATAAAACCCCAAAAAATAACAATGATTATGACAATAAATCAACAAAACAGTGTCGGACTGGGAAAGTACTGTGAGCCAGTCGACCGAGCCAATCATAATATTTAGTTAGTTATTTTAAGGTTTTCCTATTGGCAAATAATCACTCGGATTTCAAAAGGGCATTAAACTATTGGTGTCTTTAAGTGAACGTCTAATTAAACTAGCAATTAATTTGAAATAGATCTAACAAATTGAGTAACATTATTTCTGTTAGAAACAATAGAATATAATCTGGGTATACCATCCCAATTTACATAAGTGCGAATGCCTTCCATTTAAGTGTATTTATTCTCATTTTTATATATAAAAACATGCCTCTCATGCTTTTTCATTAGCTTAACGTAGTCAATTCCTGTATAGAATATCATACCTCTATCAAACCCAATTATCTAGCATCCAGCTCCTATTATTTCTACTAGGTGGCCACTACGATAGTATTTTTTAAATATGGTGAGTATAAGACAAGTAACTCTATAACGATACATATTGCAGCAAACAGATGATTTAAAAAGCATCGAGTTGCAACATAATGTTTTTATAGATATTATAAGCAAAAAGAAATAAATGGTACTTTATAAACCGTATCCAAATCTGGAGTATAGAGACTTCTGTATTCAATTGATCCATTGGGAAGTCTAATTATTTAGTAGATACACACTAAAGTAACTGTATATATTTCTAATCAGTTAAAGACAGTGTACTAGATAGTGCTATATGGTTGGTATACTCGTATTTGTATACAGATAGCACTTTGATATTTTTTTAGTGGAATGGTGGGAAACGCTAGTGTATTACCATGTTTTTGAATAAAATCCCGGTAATTTTAATCATTGAATAGAACCATGTAATTGTAACTCTTTCCAGCTAATAACTCTGTTCCACATGGCCTTCTAAAATCAAACCTATTGGATTTAATCATATAAATGCAAGTACAATATTTTCATAAAATTTAATGTATATAAAATAATCATAAGAGGGGAGTACAAGTACAAAAACCTAAACAAATAATTTAAAATAATAATAAATGGTAATAGGTAAGTTAAATAAACAACAAAACTATTTATGATCAAAATTATGCATAGATATATTTACAGTAAACGGAAAGGAATAAGTGTTGACTTCATCCTGTATAGTAATTATCTTAACCCATATGTTCAGGGTGGCAGCTGACTGGTACAAGCAGAGAATTTAGAATAACGAATGTATAGCCCTTTATTCAGTAAAACTACAGAAACAAGAGTCCTCAATCTGTCTCGGACAGAACCTTTATATGCTTTGCCTATTTTGTATATGTATGTAGCTTTGTTTGACAATAAGTAAAGTAAAAAAAAACGTATTATGCATAATAGAGTCAATAGATTTTTCACTTGTCAAGGTTGGAAATTGTAACAAGACTATTAAAGCTTAACTGAAATTAATATTTTAAACGACCAACTCAGGCCCGGGTACTTGTATTGACACTATACTGCTACCCGGTACCATTACTGTACCAATATGTCGATACTCCTCAATGGTCTCCATCTCTGTGTCAAATAACACCGCACTCGGGTTCAATTACTCGATAACTTTGCAAAGAGAAAGTGTGTTTGTATATACTTCATTTCGCTATTTTATGGTAGCAGTTATGCATCTCTAAATTCATTATAATAATCAGGACAAATAGATGATTATGTGATATAAGAATCGATATAAAACGAGAGACAAGTCACTATGTAATACTTCAACATATAACATAAACAAAGTCACACCACCAAGGTCTTGTTGCTTAGCAACTAGATATTAGATATCGCTTGAATATACATAAAAAATGCGTGCTAATTGCATATACCAGCACTAATTATATATAGAAACAATAACTATATATGGCAACACTAACTATATATGGTAACACTAACTACATATGGAAATAATAACTATATGTGGTAGCAATAACTACATATGGAACCAATAACTATATATGGTATCATTAATTATATAAGGAAACAATAAATATATATGGCAACACTGATTACATATATAAACATTTAATTTGGTTATATTTCCAGACTTACGGTTCTTTTTTTAGTTTACTTATGTATTTGTACCCGACTAGGAATATTATAGGTGTATATAGGATATAGGAGAAAATAATAAAGGAATAATAGATATTGTAGATGCTTAGCATACGCAAAGTATAGAAAATAAAGTAAGGATTGTGATTAGATAAAAATATAAATAGGGGTATATATACACTAGAGTGTAGAGAGAACTGAGGAGAAGATTAGCAAAAACTAGTAAATGGTGTATGTAAAGAGTAATTATGATAAAACATTTTGGATAGCAAAGGATATATATCAATATATATGGAAAAAAAGAGAGAGAGAGAGAGAGAGAGAGAGAGAGAGAGAAAGAGAGAGAAGAAATAAGGGAAAGATAGATACTAAACAAAACACTGGGCCATTAATGTGATTTTAAGGTATAAATAAATGCGTATAGTTCATGAAAAACTAGTATTTCATCTCTCTCCCTCTCTCCTCTCTCCTATTTCTCTTTCTCTCTGTCTCTCTTTATCTGATAATATTATTCTGTATACTCACAATTTGTTTATACAAAAACTTATAAGAAATGACATAACATTAACAACTAATATTACCTTCCGGGTTTTCTGGCTTGGGTCGAATTATTTTCCTAAGTTCCATTGTACTAGATAGGATTATATTACACTGATTATCAGTACAAACAAAGTGTTGGCCTGTTATAATCCTAGAGAGGGCAAGGGAAGAGGTTAGAGAATAGAGTTAGAAACTAGTATAAAAGTAGATACTGAATAGCTACTAATAATAGTAGTACAAGTAGTAGTACTACTACTATTATTATTGTTACAATTAAGTTAGCAATAAGGAGTTCCGTGCTCTATAAGATAACAATCAATGAATAAGAAGAAAATAGGGAATAGATAAAAGGAGAGAAGGAATAAGAAAGTAAAATTAAGAGAAAGTAGAGAGAAATAAAGGGGACATAGATTATTAAATATTAAATATATATATACTTCAACATCTGTTAGACTTTATTACTTAATAATTCAAATATATAAAAGGATATAATATTTAATAATTAAATTAACATAAATTTCACCTTTCAAAAGCACTTAAACAAACACGGTAAATTAATATATATATATATAGAGTGAAACATGAAGGGAGAGAGGGAAGATGCAAGCCTACCGTCCATCTATTAAGATTATTCTCAGTGGCTTGTCAAGCCATTTTTGTAAGCCCTCCTGTTCGACAACACCGCCATTGGCCTATGTTTAAAGTATATATTAATATTTGGGAATAATTGAGGATCTAAGATGGAAAGTTTAATAACTGCAAACAGGGAGGTGAAAGTGAACGATAAAGATTTAATGAAGGAACCATGTGGGTATGTTTTTATTTGTTTTTAGCTAAAGTGAGCTTGAGAAATAGCAGAGTGATAGTATGATAATGTGTAATTAATAGGCATGTATAAGTGCAGTATCTGGCATTATACAAAAGTGTTTATGAACCAGAAGAATTTAAAAAGAGTACAGTATTTGTGAGGTATTTTTTTTAAATATTAAGCAATTTTTGTGCCTAAATAAGTATACTTATAAGTGTAGGTGTACAACACGTTATGAATAGAAGTGTAGAGGCTTGTAGAAATAGAATTATATCTGTGTGAAAGTAAGTTACTTACCAGTTGTGCCCTTCTTTTACTAATAACATGCATTTTTATACGCAGTTATATCTATTTTTACGTTGTAATAATGGTGTTCCTATTTCCATAGTACACAGGGTGATATTATATATGTAGATATATACGTATATTTATTGTATAGTATAAGATATATAGACCAAAACTATTTTATCAAATGTTGAAATGCTTGTTTGACCCTGGCTGAGAGATTAATCCTTGATTAATCGCGGATTTAATACCGATTGTAGTATCAAATCGTGAAAATACTGATTGTAGAGGTTAATCACTGGTAACATACTGATTGCGGTAATTAATTGTTTATCATTACTGAGTGTAGAGATTAATCGTAGATTTATGTATATGTATATGAAGGAGTTGATCAAAATTATTAAAACCCAATGCATTTGGGCGCCAAAAACGTGTTTGGGGACCAATTGGATGGTTACATTTATACATTTATCTTATAATTGGGTAAATATTATTTTATGGTGTTTATACAATGCAATAAAGAAAAATTAAGATATATATTAAAACAATCCCCAGTTATATATTATATTTTGATTGATTTTAACTTAATTTCCTAATCAAAATTTTAAAAAATTTCTTTTAATACAAACATGGTTTTTTGTGTTAATCATCGTGATAAATGATAAATAGTTTCCTGACGAAAAATTAAAAAGGTTTTTAAATATCAATTGCTGGTGATTACATGAATTTGCATGATAACTCATGCAGAGTAAATAAATAATATTGATTAGCACACGATATTTGAACATTCACCAGCCAAGCAGAATAATTTTTTATTTGAAGTGTAAAAGTTGTAAAAACATCGAGGTTTCAATTCACCCTTTCAGCCCCAAACAAAAAGCAAAATTAGTATTGAATACGCGATTGTATTTAACTTCCACCATTAATCATTATATATTTCCTTTTCTCCTATTTTTCTCAAGTTAATGAAAACTCATTAGACTTATTCACCTGTCTAGTAATTTTTAAGTAAAATAATATCTTTCTGATTCTTATAGAACCTGTAAATATATTTATATAAGATACAACAAGACAATTAAAACTGATTTGAGTGTGTAACATAAATAAATTAAATAAAATCAAATACCGGCAATATATATATATAAAAAGACAATGTTGTTTTTGTTCCTAATGAAAGTTGTTTGTGATTATTTTCAATTTATCTCTTAGCAAAAACTAAAAATCATAATCTTTACCCTACTAGAAAAAGATACCCAATCATAATTTTTCACCTTTTATCAAGATGAATTTCTTAAACAAAAGCTTAGCAGTAGCAATTTTTAAGTTAAAAAAAAAACATTTCATATCATTGAAGTAAAGTACTTGTTTAAAACCCACTAAGTTAGGAGCGTTGTGTATTGTGCTGTATGTGATATTCTTTTTTGAATGAAGCTTACTCTAGCTACTCAAACTTATTTGTTTTAAGACAAAGTGACACGCGTTCTATGGCAAGTTTTGGGAAATTGGCATTTGTTAATGTTAAATCATACGACTGCAAATACCTACAGGATTTTTTAAAATCAGAAAATCATTTAAATGTATGTATGATATTGTAACTGTAATTGAGTGGATTCATGATGCTTAATGTTCGAGATATGCTAGAATGTTTGCCCTTTAAACTCAAAATAATACAATTTGAGGCTAATTTTTGTATCTATCCTATAGGAAATGAAAAATATTTTTTATTTGTCATGTTTATCGTTTTCAAAAAACCATAAAAAACAATATAAAAAATCTTATTTAAATTAATAGCTAAAAGACTCTTTTTGCTCCATGAGTTAAAATGGCTTTTATATATTCCAATAAGAATCCAGGTATTTTTATTTGAATAAATCTGAACGAAGCAAATTGTTTTTTTTTGGCTCGTGAGAGCAATGTAAAATTAAAGTTAGAGAATTTGCCTCTCTGGACTCAAAATTATAATCTACATAAGCAGTTTAACCTATATCCGACTGCACACTTAGAAAAATACAGTGTTGATGTGTATTAGATTTGAGTTATAATTTGAGAATGCTGTTTACCACTTGTTTTCTTGCAGTCTTTCTGACTCCTGCTAGTGCCTTCTATGGCAGTCCTTTGGTTAATCGGGTATGAGAGTGAAATAGTCTCAACTAAATATTTTACAATTTGTTATTGCACTAATAGTATAAGCCACAGCACATAAAGCAAATATAATAAATATAATAAGTGAAGAGTGATAATTTACTTGTAACTTTTAAGCATACAGTCAAGTATAATAATATGACTATTGAGCTGGTTAACATTTTCCTAGCACACTAACATAAGTTTGGTTTCAGGCTATTGAGAAAGCACATAACATTATCAATATTCCTAAGTTGATCACCTTTGAATTCGCCCTACCTGTTAACCGCCCAGCACACAAAATATGCGAGCTTTGTGTCGAATTTTCCGACTGGCATATAATGCGTGAGACAATCAAACACATTGATCATGAATGTGATATTACTACATGTCCTTACTTGAAGCATATATGTGAAATGGGTAAAAAATTTCCCATGGTCAGTCTAGGCTATCTACTAGGTTAGTATTGGTTTCTTGTATTTTCATGTATTTAACGGTGTACTGTGCTACGAGTTTTTTTAAAACATTATGTTAATCTCGGAGGAAGATTTATTTCATTTACATATTCATTTTTCTAAACATTTATTACTTACGGATTTATTGACAGTGAGGTGAACAACATAGAATTGAATTATAACAACTATTTATTATGAATTTGTTAATGGTGTACTATTGCTGAATGACAATTATATTTGTTTATTGGGATATTAAATTACATCCAACTAAACGGTGACTAGATATACTATAACATGTTACTAATAGCACAGTCCCTTTGGCTTCAAGAGGTAGCCAAATATATATTATTAACCTGGATTTTCTGGAACCTTTTTGTTTTAAATATAGCATGAATAGATAAATCCGTATCCGATCAACCACAGCCATAGTATACTTTATTCCTAACACTATACATAAACATGACGATGATTAGCGGGTTTATAATATATTCATTAATTATATATTTTCAGCTAAGATTAAACCCTGGAAGCAGAGCTATGCTTACTGTTATGGTGCCAAGTTCTGTCCTCACCTTGGCGCAGCCGAGGACGACAATATGGTACCATTGAACATAAATAACAAGCTATGCGTTGATAATGGACAAGATGTGTCTGTATTAATGCATTCAGATAGCCAACCTCTCAACGTATTAGAAAAGTATGTGATTCTCTTTAACCCCTTTTTGTCCTCTATATAGATAGCTTCTAAATTCATCCGCACCAGATAGTATCTATGTAATTACATCCAAGTCTTTAACTTGTTTTCGAAAAAATATTTTCTTCGTACCTTCTAATATAGGCACATGATCTAAATTGTTTATGTCGATGTTCACTCATCTCATATTATGACTTTTGAAATGTTTTGAATTTAAGTTTTCATTTTATGTTTCATTTTTCATTTCATTTTGATTTTATTTGGTCTAATACTTTCTTCTTTATTATTTATATTGTATATTATATATTGTGGTTCACATTTTATGAAGGTTGCTTTGAGACTTGCGTGTATTCGTTTCCTGATAAGTCAATTGAAACAGTTTTTTTTTTTTTTTTTTTTTTTC
>NAOQ01000254.1:38004-49380 GCA_002751075.1 Ichthyophonus hoferi
TGCAATTTTCAGTCTTGTTAAAATTGTTGTGTATTTTATTATCAGTATTCTATTACGCATTTTGAGCATTAGCTGAATAAGAAATGGCATTTGGGATAGTGCTGTAGACTCTCAAGACCATATAGGTTGAAATTTAAATTTAAATTTAAATGTTGACTAGAAATAATATTATATATATGTCAAGATGCTTGAATACATATTAACCCCATAGATACAGATTTATTATCCAACCATCAGTAATAGATATTTTTTGGATATGTTATGATTTTATTACGTATGTGGCAAGTTTTTTTTTTAAAAAAAAAAATAGTGTGAAATTATGTACATGCTCAAAATGGCAAGTTTTGACTAATTTGACCAAACGTTTTAAAATATAGTAGGAATACCACTCCCAACCACTCCGGTTGTTTCTCCTTTATTACTATCTCCACTCCATTCCACTTCTAACCTACTAGTTCTATCTCTATCACTAGAGTCTTTAAACTAAAAGCAAGTCTATCATATTAACATAGATTATGTAATATGTAAATTTTCAACCAGTATTAGTGTCAAAATAGCAGCAATATATATATATATATATATATATATATATACATAAATGCAACAGAAATCTGTCTCTTTCACTGAAATAATATCCATATAAGAAATAACCAACCTTTCATCTTAAAATACATAGGATTGAGTATACCAACAAACTCGAAAGTAGTCATTCATGTCACGACTGTATTGAGTATATTGCCCATGAAGTTATGGAGGATGTTGTCATTCATATCAAGGAGACTTGTAAGAAAACTGAGTCTCCATGTGCTAAGAAAGCTGTAGGTGTTTGTTTTTAAATTCCAAATTTGATACTAGATATATATGTATATCTCCTGACTCAAACATTTTCACATGTATTGCTTATTTTCCACATAGATGTATATATATATTCTTATGAGACTTATTTATGTATTCTAGACTACAATAATGCTTAGCCACCTAGTGCCCCCATGGTCACATGCATCTACTCTGCATGTTCCTTTTTTAAATACTCTGACTTGCTTTTATAAACATATACATACACGTTTACATTATACATAATCTTTTTATTTGTTATTTATGTGTAGCCCTGGAATTTTTTTATTTCAGTAAGCATATCTCCACAACAAAAACGTAAATATATATATTCATGTTCTTTCAAACTATGCTGCCTATTTTTGATTGTTTTACTTTATATGTATCTTTGCTACGAGGAATTAAAAACTGATAGAGAGACAAGCTACAGAGCAAATACATATGGGCTAATTGTTGGACTAAAAAGAACGACTCTAACCATGATATATTATGTATAATTATTAAAAAATACACAATGCTATTGTGACATTTACATAACATTATAAGTATATTAATACAACTTATAACAGCGTTATTTTAATAAAAGGTGGAGAGATAATACTCCACATAAAATCATTTATTAGGATAGTTAAATAAAGCCATATATATTTAAGTTAGAAAAAGAAATATCAATATCATCCGAACTGAGTCTGAAACTACTGTGTTTATTTGCACATATGGAGGAGTGTATAATGACACTATAACACAGCTAGTAATTGTATTAGCATTAACACTAACGTTAATATGATAATATATGATATATATATGCAGTGCCAGTGGGCCCATGACCATCCTCGGATTGCTCTAGGCTATCTAATTGCTGTGGTGCGGCCTGGTGAATGGGGGAGTGGCTATTGCTTTGGCAGAGAGGTATGCCATGAAAAGAAAGAAACAAATTTTGACTATGAGGTTTTGGCTGATGATATTAGCCTCTTGTTGTAGGAGAGCATTACGCAGTGTGTTCCATTCCACTGATATATATATGTACCAAGTCATGTGTTTTGTTTTGTAGACAGTATATATATATACTACGCTTTAGTTCAGCAAGCATGCACATACACATACATACAAATATATCCACACATACTAAGAGATAGATAAACAGATAGATTCATCTAAATACCCCCACATATATGAGTAATATTAATCATTATCACATTCAGCCTTCATAACCCTTACCAATTTATTCAAATGGCAATTGAACACCTCCTTGTTGCTTATATTATCTCTAATAATCAAGCAATTTTCTAATTTATCTATGGAAAAATATGCTGAACAGAGCATACTCTGTTGAGTATCATTAGCAGATAAAATGATACTCTAATGGCTAGCCATACGCTGCCAGATCTTAATGCCATATATTTCTGTCTATTTCCCCAACGTACATATGATGTTCCTGGGGTGAAAGTGGTGAAGTCCTCTCTTCTGAAGTAAAGATGCCTTGATGAACCACTGCCTAGTATGAAACTTGCACTTGGCTCTCCTCCTATATGTCCTATTTATTTATGTATCCTATAGAAACACGAGGTATTCTCTCCCGCTGTGTAGGCTGTGTTTTAGTGCTTCTTTCCTTTTTGGTAATGCTGAAAGTTGCCAGCCTCTTTGCTCCTTGAGTGATGGTTAGCTTTTTGCTCCTCAGGATATTATTTCTTCTTCTTTGGGGGTCTTGAATGTTTAGTCTCATGACCTGATTTGTACTGGATACCAATGTTGAGCTTGTTGAGTCTCTGTATGAGAGGACACTGACTCATTGAGTATGATCCCCGGCATATGTCACAAGTCATAGACTAATTGTTGTAGAATCCCACACTAGGACTGTGTTGGTATCTTTCCCTTGAATTTTGCTGATTCCCATTATTCCTAATTGATTCAAACTTTATGTGGGTAGCCATATCATCTATAAATCCCTGCAGTGTACCACAACGTTTGGTAGCCTGACAGAAAGCACTGACTTGGCCACCATATTGTGTTGATTGTAGGCCAAAGATCATTTGCTCCATGATTGTTCCTTTAATTTGTTTGCTGGGAGCCACTACTCTCGCAATATATTCATTGTCATTTTCTGTAGGCTTCAAAGATGTTTCCATATATTCAGACATGTAGATAGTCTGTGTCATAACTTTTCTATTAAGTTGGCTTTTCATCCCTTTCCATATAGAATGCAAATTGGTTTTGTTCCCAATCTGCTATCAAACATTGCTCCATTGATATCAATATATAAAGGTGGTGTTTAACGATTGCTTCTTGTGGAGGCATCTTAGGTTAGGGTCTCCAGCTGTTGGAGAGCTTGCTCATCTTCTATCACCTATAGACATGGAAAGTTAGATCTTGTCTTTGATGTACTCATCCCACTTGGTGTAGCTGATTTTATGTTGATTTCCTGAGAAGAGATCTTTGGAAATGGGAGGAAGTGTGATTCTTTGCGGTGCCCTTCCTCCCAATTGCATGAACAGTTGCTATATCATTTCAGCTGTAAACTCCAGCTGACTTCCAGGAAACGGTTGTTGCCGTCCTTGAGTAGGACCATGTCCTTGTGAGCCATTGGTGTGTTGCTTCCCTGGCATGGTTCTATATGTAGGTTCTTTGTTAGGCGGATTTGAGTTGCATTGGAAGTACTTTAAGATTATTGGGCTTTAGTAACCCTGCCAGAATCTATACTGCTTGTCATGGATTCGGTGTCACCAGCAACGGACATGTAATGTCCCTCTTTTGCTCCACCTGACTCAAAACTTGAATTAATATCTAAGTCTTTAAAAGATTTCTTGAAAATCCCTCTTCACTTGTGTCAGGAGAGTTGTACCCACTGCTTCTTTTTATCTACAGATCCCAATTTAGTTGTAGAGATATTGGTAGTCTTTCATTTGACTTGCGAGGCAGTAGGAGTAGAAATATCTCTATCACTTTCTGATAATATTATTGCATGCCGTGTTTGAATATGCAATTTCTCTTTACAATCATAACTACTTGTAACTAACAAATAATATGTACGTTATTGTATTGTACTACACTATATAATCAGGATGCAGACTAAGTCTGTAATTGCCGGTTCTATAGTTGTTGATTCAGGTCCATACCAGTTGACCAGGTAATAAGCCTTTAAGATAAACATATTGAATAAGTACTCAACCTAATTGTTATCTAATATGTTGTCAGCACCATATTATCCAATGACTATGTAAAGGATCTTTCTGGATGCTATGTATCATGTTTGTATCATCAATCACTGTGATTGAATGCCAACGACCAACACCTTTTAAAACCATGGTAAATTTATGTTCTAGCCTGTACTAAACATCTGGTCCTAATTAAATATAATTAGTGACATCATGTAATTAAGTAATTATCATTAATTAATGTCTAATTATTAATTACCAATTGAAACTTCATTCTGAATGCTACTGAACATTTAGAGGTTCAATGTTACCTAAACAACAAGTATTTTTGTACAAGACATCATGAAGTATTCTGCCAAACACTTGTAGGAACTGAAATACTTCAAGAGTTGGCTCAGGTCCATACCGGTTGATCATGTTGAAGTCATTTGAGTGGAGCATATTATCCAATGGGACCTGAACATGACTGTTCTGTAACTTTTAAACAAGTTATCCACTGATTACTTAAAGAATTATTCAGGAACTTTCATAGCATACGTGTAACATCAATCACTATGGGTGTGATTAGAAGCCACTGACCAACGCTAATTAAAAACCGTAGTAAATTTAGATTCTAGACTGCATTAGACACTTAGTCCCAATTAAATACAATTAATTAGTGGCACCATTAAATTTCTTAATAATTATTAGTTCATGTCCAAGTCATAACTACTGATTGAAACCTCCTTCTAAACACTACTTACTATATTGAGGTTCAATGCTAGGTAAACAATAAGTTGTTTGTATAAGATATCATGAAGTTTTCAGTTAAGTACTTGTAGGGGGTGAAACACTTCAACAACAATTAATGCTGTTTTATTAAACTAGAGAAAGAGATAACAATGTGCTAGATGGATAATAACAATCAAAAGAACAATAGCACAAAAAATAGTAATAATCTTAACAATGACAATTAAAATAACAACAGCAATAACAATATTAATGATAACACCAACAGGGAGATTTAGAGTATAATAATGCATTTTTCCCATGTGATGACTGATCACATTATGGTAGAACTGTGTTCCCATTCTCCGTTCACTTTATGGTCAGCTGGATTGGCACTCAGCTCATACACAGTGATAATAGAATCTCTCTTCATCTATAAAAATACAGCAATACACGAGTCAATTCATGCACCTACTGTACAACCATAATACCGTATATATATATGTACATGTCTAATATACTAATATATACATATACATGTACATAGACCACTATACAAATATACATTCCTACATACTATTATACACATATACACAGCTATATGCATATATACATATATATATATGCCAACACAGTCTTTAGCCATGAATGAATACTATAAGTAAATGTTAACCAACTAATCATTTTCCTTAGCAGCTATAAGATGAACCAATCATTCATTGTAATTAAAAGTAAATCAGTACAATCACAGCCAATAAAATATTTTTGAGAGAGAAATAATATATCACCTGCGCAAATTCACCAGCTAAGCCAATGTAGAAAATTTTGGAGATATCTGCACCATAACTAGAAGAAAAAAACATAGTAATACTATGAAGGTTCTGAAACTTAGTAACCCTAGAAAGATAGTATGTTAGTTATGTGTGTAGTGCTGCTATTATGGGTTGTGGTATATGTTTATATTTGTATGAGTGTAGTGTGAGTAATAATGTATGATGCATGAGCTCAAGAGAGAGGGGAGAAGGGGGTGGGAAGGCAGAGACAGAACTGTATACTTGTCTGTGTGTACAGGTATGTATATGACAATTACCAATAGGTATATCATATAAGATTTAAGACCTTAATGATGTGTTTCTCCAGTTTCTCTATATGAAAAGGCTGGCAATGGTAATGATTACTGCATAGGCCTAGGGTGAAGGAGAGGATCTTTCCAAAAAGAAAGGAAATAATAATAATAAAATCAAATCCAATAAACTTTATGATACCATCTGCATATTACCCCTCAAAGTTGACCAATAAATAAATATATTAAAGTTATTTTAATATGACATCCAGCCAATGGCAGGAAAGATGTTAAAAATCAAAACATACCTTGTAGGATAGTCTAGCCTGCCAGTAGGATCAGGTGACAGCTCAAGCTCTTGTAGTGGTACACAGTCGTCCACATTGTCAAAATCAATATCATCTCGGTTTCCAAAAACTATATCAAGTCAGTAGTATTTAAGTAATTAGTTAATTACTAGGGAGAAATAGCTTGGGATTGTTTCAAAATTTAAAATTTAACATTTAAATGGTCCAGTAAAGGAATCAAATCTATATAATTAATTCACTTAAATATTTTAATAATACAGTGTTAAAATTGGTTAAAACTTGGTATTGTAACTTGTCATTTTTTCCAGCCATTTATCTACTGCAATAATATATATATATCATAATAAGGTTATTTTTTTCACATACACCGCAACTGAAAAATAATATTTTTAAAAAACTTTAGAATGAATGACAAATAAAAACTAACATAACATAAAGTACACTTGAAATGGTGTTACATTACATTGAACGTTTTATGTTATTTAAATTTTTTTAATTGGTTTACTTACTTTTTAATATGCCAAAAACAGTGGTGGGTGTGAGTGAAAGGTATAAACACGATAAATGAATTTATTTGATTTCATTTCATTTTTTATTTTTATTGCTGTTATAACTCAACAATTTTCTACCTATCTATCTATAGCAATAACATATATAAGGTTATTTATTTGATATTCGCTACACTTAAAAAAATACTATTTTAGTGGCTGCCCAGCAGGAAAATCTGGAACTAAAACTAGAGTGCGGTCAATCGGGAATACTATTGACATAAAATGCTGTAAATAAACTACTTTTTGTGGTTTCTCTAAGCTAAACAGTAAGAAAAAAGGACATGTATATGGTGGAATTATTGCGAAACAATCAATAAAATCAATAAAGTAAAATATGATAGTATGACATGATGCGAGTATGATAATATGAAGCTAAGACAATCATAATGATGCCTAAAACCATATTCATCCATTTTTTATCACTATATGTATACTATAAATACCAATAGATATTAGATACGTGATTATCTTCCAACAGATGCAGCCAGATCTTATATGTCATATATAGGATGTATATCAATACCAACTCCATCTAAGGGCAGTGTATAAGATATGCTAATACAATAACATAGCATAGTTTACTTAGAGGTTACAATGATAAATGAAAGAGCTAATAATATAGCATGAATGATGATGATAGGACTGGGGAGGACAAATTACTTTTCAGATTCTTTGGATGGGAATCTCCCTCTGGACCAATTATCTTGATGCTTTTGATCTTGACAACACCAGTAAACCTAAAGTTATAGGATATCATTATGAATAAATGATAGTATGATAATGCAATAGCATGATGGTATAATAGTATTAAAATATGATAGATGATAGTATAATTAGTCTTAAAATATGATAGTATGGCATGATAGCAGTAAATATGATAGTAAGAAATTAGAATAATAGCATAGCAATCTAGTGTGACGACATGATGGTATATATGGTAGTATGATAGTATAATACTATGTATGATAGCATTTTAGCATAATAATATGCCTTAAAGGTAACATACACTTTTGTATGGGTGTGATTAATTTATAACGTATATCTATTCGTATTTATATATATATCAGTATTATTGTACATATGTATTGCCCACTAATAGGTGAAATAATAATAAGCTTCCAATGAATATAGAAAGTTGAAATACACTAAAAACAATTGTTCTAATCAAAAACGAGACAACACAGAAAAAATGAAAGACCAATAAGTGAAGAGTACGTACGGAACAAAGATAATTAATTGGTCATCTGTATCACTCTCCAAAAACTGTATGTCGATTGGGTTAGAATATAAAGTAATTAATTAATAACTAATAATTAGTACACAGTAAATAGTTCTTTCATAAAAAATCAATCAAGAGGAAAAGGGCATGCCATACATTTTAGTGTAAGATACCAAATCATATCCTGTTATACCACAATGATCGATTATATCTGCCAATCATATTTTAGCACATGTAGCCGAATATAAATGCAATACCCATAATATATGCACAATAGGCATAGTATATGAGGCTTGATATATAGTGAGTGAGGGTGGGGCAGAGGCCAAGTATTATTGAGTACATATCATTCATATATAACCGAAATACTCACATATTCATTGATAACATTGCACTACATAGATACATCTATCAGCCACAGTTAATAAACTGGGCAATAAAGATGGATTGATGTATTGAAGATGGAACTGATTGAACTATTAAAAATAATCTAGATTCTCAACCAATCAAAATCACGAGTCACAGCATTAAAATTGGCTACCTATTAAAGTATAGGTACTTATTACTAACTGGAGTGTCTCGAATAATCTAGAAATAGACTAGAAGTCTGTCTAGAGATGATTGGGTTAACGCCACTTATAGCTAGTCTTAAGCATGAAGGTTCTTTATAGATCTATAGTTCATTTGATTTGATTGGGCAATGATCATATTATACCTTTACCTTAGAATATTATGGGGTAAAAGCGCACTGGGACGCTACTGCAACCTATCTCCTATCTCAATCATTAATGAATATAGTATAGTATAGATAGGGATATATCAAATACAGTATATGACAGAAAAAATATATTAAATATAATGCATTTACGTAATTGGATAATATATGTTATAAATAGCAAGATATCGAATATGTATAAGGGATTAAAATAGATTTAATCTAATGCACATATATCATTGGCAAGTCTGTATTATATACCTTTGTAGTATCAAATCGTTGGTCCCAGGATTTAAAAATCTTTACTGCAGATCCACTATTGCTTTCGTTTAAACAGGAAACCTGTCGTGATTAATATAAAATCAGATCTAAGTAAGGCTAAACAAACATATAATTGGTTAACTAACCGGGAACAATCAATATCAAAATGGTAATTTACATATATAATACACATATTGACACATGTATATTTTGTTAATTTATTAATAATATGAGAACATATTGTTTGCCTCTACGTCAAATATTATTTAATTGTAATAGGCTAAAATATATTCACCAATCAATGATAAAAATGTTTTTATCACACATATATTATACATATATTATACCAATACTAGACATAATATATATCAAACTTACATATATTCACCTACTACATACACACCCTTCCATTGTCCAACTATTTCCCCTTACCTTACTAGAATCAATATATTTGTACAAGGAATACTCTATACCCTTCTCAGGTGAATCATGGTCATGGTCTGAGGGTAGGAGAGGGAAAGGGAAGGTGAAGAGGGAAGGATATCATAAAACTTTTGAAAATGATTAAAAGTACAAAAATAAATATACATAAGCTTTTGTGGAATAGAAATATATATAAAAAACCATTTCCTTTTGCTTTTTTTAAAATTACTAGCATGCACATACCTATATGCACAAATATAAAGGTATATTTCGTAAAAAAAACAGAAGTGTGTGTTTGTGTGTGATAGAGACAATAAAAGGCTTACCTATTGAAAGATATTACTGTATGTATAAATACGGGTATGAATATTAAACCAACTATATCTCTGTGCATCACAATACATAGAGGTATAGATGGTGTGAATAGAGAAAACATTTACAATGGCAATGCCAAATATCTATAGAACAACGTGATAAAAAGAAATGTTGACCGAAATGTATACCATGACTATGATTGTGACCACACTCTCCAGCTTCTTTGCTACAATCACTCATTGCAAAAAGTATTATACACTTTGAAGAGGTTGCAATACAAGTTATGCGTCTATGGTTAAAAAGTTTATAGAAGTATGATAGCCAAGTATGCTATGATAACATAAAAATAATACACAAAAATCCATTTAATTCATTACATTAAATTATATTATATTATATATAGATTAATTGTATCATAATATATTGTATATATTAATTTATTGCATTATATTATATTATATTATATTATATATAATAATTTATTGTATTATATTATATTATAAATATATTAATTTATTATATTATATTATATATTATATATATATATTATTTGAATGTTATAGCTTTAACATGATTAAAAGGTTCAGCCAATATCATATCTCTATTAAAAACCAATAAAATGTGGTTTATCTTACTATATATACGTAGGTACAGATTAATTAAAATTTGTAGTAAAAAAATGTGTAATTACATATAATTAAAAGAGGGATGAATGATGATGTCTATTTAGTCTATATGATATGTTTATTGGTTACTAATATCAATTAAATTAATGAAACTGTCGTAAGAGTTCATTATCTTAATATATGGTACTATTAGTAAGTCATTTAATACTTCCATTAAAATTTTAATTAATTTAATATATATATAACTCAGATACAGTAATTCATTTAGTATAATATATCCGCAATTAATCTAATGTATTTCATATCTCCCATTATTCATAATTTATTTAATAAAGTCTAATGGCAATTCATATAATATCTCACTTAAAATTTAACTAATTCAATATATTTATAATGTGAACAGAGTAATCAATTTAATATATTTAATATATTTCATATATTCTTTTATTATTAGCTAATTTAAAAATATTATTACGTAATTTCATTTATCTGACTATTAGTAATTTATATAAATTTAAATCATTTCACACTCCGTTTAAAGCTGCAATTATTTTAAATCCTTTAAAATCCCACTTAAAATTTAAATAATTTACTATAATTTAATGCAATAAATATTTTACTTTGTTAAAATCTATGATACAGGGCCAAATATGTATAGATCCAGATATATATAAACTGGTATATATTATTATTTATTGTTGTTGTATTATAGTATTGTATACCTGCGGGAAGTTATTGCTTTCAGAGGCAGTTTAATTTTAATATATTAACAGGTCAAGCGTTAGGCTTTTCAAACTATAACCACCCAGGTATGATTATGCTAACATATTATTGGTGTTGTTGCTGTTTTCAATGTTTATGTGTGTTATATTGTATACAGAGATATATAGATAGGTCAATAAGCCAATGTACATTATTATGATTTCAAGCACATAGACACTTACAAATGCATTCATATACACACATGTATAGAGGTATATATGTATGATGGAAAATGTATAGTCAGGTGGATAGGAAAGGGAGAGGGGAGGAGAAGGGTCTACTATTTTTATCACTCTTTGATCATTATTATGACTCTGCTCTTGATATGATGTGTAACCTAAAGCTGTAAGTTGTTATAATGATAGTATTGGTATGATTGATAATATATATATATATATATATATATATATATATAGAAAGATAGCGAGAAAGATAAAGA
>NAOQ01000254.1:57174-69674 GCA_002751075.1 Ichthyophonus hoferi
ATAGTATTACATCAATAAGTGTAAGGAAACCTAAAGACAATCATAACTAGCCTTCTGGTATTTAATATTTAGAAATTCCCTATCCTATTAGCTAAATCTGGCTACTTTATTAATGTATATTGTCAACATTACATTTTTAATATATATATATATATATTATAATTTCATTTTGTCGAGATAATTGTAGACTTTCTATTTATTTTCAAAGAAACATGGAAAGATTCGCATCATAGGTAACTTTTAGCATTATTATTTTATTATAAGCCAATAGTGAATAGCGAGCGTGTTTCCTTAGAATGATTCATGATTAACCAATAAGATAGTGCCAATATAGCTCACCAATGGGATTAGTAGTATGCAGTCTATATTTGGTTATAATTGGTTAATAGCATTAGGGATTTACAACGAAAATATTGTATGTTTTATAATGCATATATATCCGCATATTTTACTTGTTAAGGGCTTAGTAGCCCTAACTGTGTTTTTCGGATTTAAAGGAGAGTTTCTGGTTAAACAGGTGACATCTATTATACCCAGCGGTGATAATATGTCCCCCACCCCAACCCCCAATATTTCATTAGTAAGTATTTATATTGTACAGATATTAATACGTATATACAATCCGTTTTAAAGGTTGCCAAAACATAAAACGCATTTATGTCCCCATTAAATAATTTAATATTTTAAATATAATTAACTTTTGTGGATTATAATAGCTGTATGGTCGATGTGATATTATAAATTCATGCATTACATAATTAATGGCATAGCATGATATGATATATTATCACGATATTCTAGCACCGATCGCATCATCAATTTATTAATGGTATGAACTCAAATATGGTAATAGTTCAACGAAACGGTATACAATAAATCCTTCATTTGAACTTTGGAATGTCATTGTGCAATGTGAACATTCGTGGAATTTACAGAAGTATAAATGTCATTGTGCTTAATGATTGGGTTGGCTAATTAATTGATTATTTCCAACTAATTGTTAGTTACAATAAATTGGGCCTAATGAAAGCCTTCGTAAGAAAGATGGCATTTTCTCTTGGAAAGAGTTTCCGGAAAATGAGTGAATAGAGATATATTCAAGAAATAACAATGAAATCTTCTGGGTACTACCATAGCTTTGAACCAATAGGTTATATATATTGGAGTATGGATAATGCGATACAATGATAACAATAACTTAATTATTTAGTTATTTAATATAACATATTCTATTTATTTATTATCTGCTATTAATCAAATAATAAAGATTGTCTATCAAACCTATGTGGTAATGATTCAAATTAAGATAAATTCCTGTATATCACATGAAGTATACTGTTTAATTCGAATTTAGTCTCACCACATCACGTGCGTTTACAATAGTATAAATTAACCACTGTGTGATTGAGATGGAAGCTTCGGGCTTTGTTTACACCATCTGACATGCGTCATTGTCTGGGTAACGGCCTAAAATCGGGATATATTTACCCAATTTTTCTACTGTTCCAACAATTTATTTGTGAAGTGAAACCGTGGCATAGCAGTTCCGGATGCACAGACGGTAATTTCCTATTACATCCCCAATTACTGTAGTCCCTAAAGACCATAGCCATCTCTACTTCCTTAAGCCTCAATAACACATCAAGATCCCTAGTAGCCTAAATGCTATGCATCTACATTAGGATTATGCTAAGACTGCTATTGATGACGATCTTCCATTGCCCTAATCAAATGGCTCACTCAGGACGTAATCTATTTTAAAATCTTAGATTAAGTGGCCGACTGTTTTAATTTATCCATATTTAACAAGAACATGCAATCGTTAGGGAAGTCTTTACACTAGATAAACAAGGCTATTTACATACCACATTTAGTGGTAGTGCTCCTTATATTGTCCTTACATGTATTAAGATGTGATGAATGCGTCATTCGTTTATTGAGACATTTTTTTATAACAATACCTATTAGTTTATATCTTGTTTCTTTTAAAAACCAAAAAAAGTGTATTTCATTCGTATATATAAGTAGATTAGATTCTGAAAATTAGATTCTGTATTTATACTGCTATATTGACTTGTGGGCAGAGAAAATGGATGGCCAGACGTGCTAATTTCTTTTCATTGATGGCCAACTGAAGAAGGTATTCGAATGAATTTCGCCGTTGCTCCACCTATAAATGGAGACCAAACAGGGGTGAGAATAATATTGGTATGTAATGTGATAGGTCGTTCAGAAAGGCGATACAAGTAATAAAAATTAATATTGAATACAGACTTATGCTATTAGTACAAGCCATTTGAATTCGGTTACTGATAGATTATGACTAAATTGGAATAGAACAGCAGTAATAAGATAAGGAGTTGAAAACCCCTTAATAAGAACACGCATAATGATATTAAAAAGAAATGTCGTACAGACTAAAAGACTTGAAACATGTATATAGACATGCCTATATGTGCCTCTATGTATTCTTTATTACATGTAATAACATAACTTACCGTAGATGCAACTGTACTTCCAAACAAAACTTTTCGCGGACGCCATAACACCAGTTCACGGTGAACATTGTTACCAACATTATTTTCTGCTTCCTTTGCACTGCGCAACAAGTCTGCATAAAACAAAAAAAAATCACTGAATCGTTTTCGAACGGTAAAGCTTTTTTCAGTACAGAAGGAGGTATTGGCACGAACGCAAACTGCATACGTCTGGAAGCGAGCATATACTGGGCCTTCGATTCTATCTACTTGTACATTAATTTGCACATGGTCGATAGGTATAACTTTTTTATCCATCGAAATAGATCGAATTGGTACAGAATTTCCCGCTAGTATTCCGTTTTCAATAGGTTGATTGGAAAAATATTGATTCCTTTCTATTGTTTTAGCTCCTAGACTTGCTCTTAGAAGAATAATAACTTGTTCATGATTGTTCATAATTGCCAGATCAAGAGGACTCTTGTTGAGGGCGCTAACTGCTTCAGGATCCGCGCCTGCTTGTAGTAAAATCTCCGTTACTTTAACCCAACCCTTGGCCGAGGCATAGTGTAATGGGGTCATACCGTGAACAGTACAACAATTGGGGTTGGCATAAGAGTGTTGTAAAAGACGTAAAAGCAGGTCTGTCTTTCCTGTTCCGGCCGCGCGCAAGATGTCTTTATCTAGATTTTGTTTGATGTGTTGGATACTGTGGGTTCGGAGAAATATTTCACAAAAGGATTGTGAAAGAAGATCCGGTGAAGATAAAGAGAAAACACTAGCATCTTGATCTGGAGCTGAATTATTAGAATATTTGTATATGCGCTGTGGAGAAGATTTTTTCACGTCTAATACTGCACCATTATCTGTTAGCTTGGGTGGAGAGCTATGCACTCGTGGCTTGGAGGAAATTCTAGGTGAGATGGTAATCCGAGGTTCGCTCTTACTAATTAATGTTGACGATGTTAGCCCTATTGATCTCTGTTTTGCTTCAACCAACTGCCTACTTGCTTTTTTAGTTTTTATCACAGAGCCGGGTATAGTTATGGGAATGGTTGCAACACTCTCAATGGATAAATATTTTGATAGTATTATCTCACTACTGTGAGTCTGTAGCTCGGACATTATGTCATTGACACACTATTATTATTTTTAGCATGCAGGGAACTTAAAAAAATGTTTATAGAATTTATACTGTGATTGTCTTTTTCCTTCAATACTTATTTCAATCATGCAAATAAAACCGCCAAAGAACACTATTGTAACCCAAGTATATGAATACGATTATATAAAGGTATATATAATGTAATATATATGTAAACAACGGCGTCCTTCATTAGAATGCTATATAACATCTAACTAAACACCCTATATATGATCTCCTTGCGTCAAAGTAAACATTCCTGCCGTGTTTTCCACCAATCATCGGGGTCCACATTTGAAGCACGGATCACTTGTCGCAAGCAGTTTAAAGTCAGTACCAACGCAATGAGTATTCAAATCAAAATTAGGAGTTCAACCGTTGGATTAGAATCACATGTTCTAATTGATTGCTATATTTTTACTTTTGCTGAACCAAAAACATCCGCCTTCCATGAAACACCCTTAAAATGCATTAAAATGTGCCAACATATCATTTATTTTTTGGTTTCAAATAGAATTGCTGGTTTATCTTATCAAATTAAGGTTAAAATATTCATGTTATAATTAATAATAATATATATACATATTACATGCAATTCCAAGAATGAAATAAATATATATTGCAACTACTGGGTTTTCCCGAGGTACAATCAATACGCCAGATATGAAATAGCTGGCTTTTATTCCTTAGATATCACACGTGTAGATTATCGTTTCAAAAATCGATTGTTCACTATCACGACATGTCACAAATGGTTTAAATGCATCGGTGGGAAAGCATTAAACTAACTGTCGCCCTTGCCCATGTTTTTCACAGATACATCTTGCTTCTTTTATATGAGTCATTTAGCATTAACCCTCTTTAACCCGCACCATTACAATCTACATAAAGCCACAATCAGGAATTCACTACAGTCTGTAGCGCTTCTTATATGCCCACTAAGCCGCTCTGTCGACCTTTCTGTTCATTTAATTGCGTTCTACCGATCAAGAGTAACCACCAAATCTTTTCTATTGGTTAGTTTATTTATCACATGTCGCAACCACCGTAATGTAATCGTTCCTGTTGACATAATTAAGTTTTGGAAATCGTCATGGACAAATTCTGATAAATCCTTCTATTATGATTACCTGCGCACAATTGTATGGATTTTTAGAATAAAACCTACCTAATAGGATGATAAATCTATATGAACCAAACCATATTATCTACTTACTACATAAATTTCAGGAAAGATGCACACAAAATGAATCATACATAAGTTGTACTTAACATTGATTAAACTTTGTATATAATATCTATTTTAAAATAGTGCTAAAACTCACTATTTAAGCACATCTAATTTTGTTTTTTCTCAAGTACTTGTTGTTGTTGTATCAGGTCTTTTAAAAATAAAGGAACTTCATTGATAGCATTGAGTGGTTGGTCTCTATATATCATAAAATGCCCTTGCAGTGCAGCCATACTCAGTCGATATCCCTGTATAGATGCAATAAAATCCTTGGCTAATTCGGATTGATCCGGGAAGAATTTGAGGAAAAGCTGACGGGCTTGATCCGAACTGTATCAAAAATTAATAATAATATAAGCATAAAATACATGTGTATAGAAAAATAAAACATAAAGGAAATTCTATTGAAAGATTTTGATATGAATTCTTTTAAAACTCTAAAGGAGATAGAAAGATTCTGGAGGCTGGTATTAGCTATGCCAATAAAATGATGGTTTGATTATAATGGATTCACATCAGGGTGTAACATAAAATATCCAGGAAAAATAATAATACACAAATAAACCATATATATATAATTACCAATATTTACAACAAAAAATAATAATAAATTGGTATAAAAAATAAAAATAATAAGTAAATAATAAATGATGATAATAAACCAGTATTGTATAGACGACATATCATATACAGGTACCTGGCTGGCCCAAGCCTATGGATCACGTCAACACGACCTGGTCGAATTAAAGCCTGATCTAAGCGTTCAATATGATTGGTTGTCATAAAGACCAATCGTTCCTCTCCCGCCACCACCTGGGATAAAGTCGCCATAGTTAGAAAATGATTATAGGTATGGTGGTAAGAAACTTTATGCTACATTGTTACATTGTTATGTTATTATATTATTGTATTATTATATTGTTATGTTATTATATAATGTGTAGGTATTGCCGATTATAGATCAACAACAGAGTTGATAAATAAATAAAAACCAAATTGTTAATTAGTTTATATGTATTATTCTATATCGTAGAGGCATAAAGGCTTATCGCATATATAACAGGTTCAAATAGTTAAATTAATAATTCTTCAATTAAAATTATATAGATTTTTAATTGCCTATATTTGATACACTCTATTGTATGACTATAAGAGTGTGTTGAATATGACTATATCAAAAATATTGGCCACGATAGTTATATAGATAATTAATTGATTAAAATTAAGTTGCTAATTATTTTAAGCTGGAACCTAAGCGTCCAATGCATTTTTGAAGCCCAGAAATTATTTATTTTTATCATATTTACTTATTACTATAGAAAAATACATCTTTCTTAGTTAAATATGATAAGAAATACCTTTGTGAACGATCTATATTCTTATTGGTTCAGTACGTGCTGTAAAAGTTCATAATTCAATGAATTCATAGAAATATATATTATATGATTAAACAATAGTATATAAATAAATTTCTTTGGTCCATTTATTATTGTATGAAACCTTGTATTTATACTTCTTTGTTGCTCAAAACCAGTTCTGCATACTTTCGATCACATTATATCATAAGTTCTATTGAATTAAAAAATGTTCAACACTAATTGATTGATGCCTATATAGTATTTGATTGATTGAGTATTTTTAGCATGGAGTTATTTCTATGAATCGAATGAATCATCAATTTTTATGGCAAGCTCCAAACCAATAAAAACAGATTATTCCCAAAGATTTTCTCACCGGACTTCACTAGGAAGGAACGTCCTTTTCTATAGTAATAAGCAAATATGGCAACAATAAATAAATCACAAAACCTTAAAAGTGCATTGAACACTTGTCTCTAACAGTTTATATGCACTATAATATAACAGTAAGATAATACTCAGTCTAATATCGACAATTACAGGTACATGGTTGAGTACATGGGGTAATCAAAATATATTAATAAAGACACGTATATATACGAAACAGAAAAAACACATTCAGGTAAATGTTTATATATTAATTTCAATTAACCAATCATTTTAATTAATTAATTAAGATCAATGATTACTATCAACAAAAGGTAAATAGAGACAGGTTACCTACCCCATCTAAGGTATTTAGTAGCCCGCTAAAGGTAACTCCGGTACCATATTTATCGTTTACATTCCGATTGGACAGGAACGCAGCATCTGATTAATAGATGTTGATTTCAGTTAGGGTTAGGTTATAGTGGAAAATAATTAAAAATTAATAGTAGTTTATTAATAGTTTTGGGTTAATTATTTAATTATTAATCGGATTATTAAGAAGTTTATATATTATCGAATATAGCTACATACACTATATAGGTGCAAGAAAAATAGTCTAAATCCAATAATTGGTTAGTACTATGCTCTAAATAGCCCTGGTTTAATTAACTAACTCACAATCGGATTATAAATTAATCTATATATAGTATTCTATATTTATATAGTATAAAAGGGTCCAGCCACAGATAGAACCCTATCCTTGTTCCTTTCTAGTTATACAGAATTGAGCTCTTTTGCCTTTCTTTAATTCTTTGTTTGCAATTGTGGCACCCATCCATAACAGGTGAGATAATAACTACAACACGAGATAATAACTAAAACATGACATAATAATTACAGCACTAATAAAATGATTACTAAACATTGAGATAATAAAAGTATAGACTAAAATAGACAATAGAGTATACAATTAATAGCAAGGATTATAGTCAGATAAGGTCTTACCGATATCCTCTAGTAAAACTATACTTTGTGTTGGTAATATGCTAAGGGAATGTGCTAGTCTATCATCAGTTAATCCCCTTTCATTGAGATTAACAATGCAGATGTTATAGCTAAGATATTGGGCAAGTAGTGAAGGTTACCATTATGTATTAGTGTATTAGTATAAAAATATGATTATTATTATTATATATAGTCTTTCTACTGCATTCTCGATTGAAATAAAGACAGGTAGTTCTGATGGACTACGTATAAAATAGTAATTGCTGATAATATTGTTGGAACCAAAGCGTTCACTGTGCTGTTATAGTTTATTATTTTTTATTTACTGTTATTATATTTGCTTCTTATTAGAAAAAAAAAAAGGTTACCTCCTAGTTACGTTTGATAAGGATTCCTTGTGAATAATTGGTGCTCCTTATTGGTTAGGTTCTATGAATATTAATTAATTGTAGCTATATAAAGATGTATCTTAATTAATTAAATACTCTTCTTTAACAATATTGTTGTTGAATTGTTGAGTGAGATAGAATCATGATCTTTGGCTTTTCATTTTTATTCTCTGCTTATAATTGTTTTCTTCCAACCAAATGAACAGGATAATAACTACAAATCAGGGTGAAAACAAGAGTAAAAATAATTAATTTTAACTGGAGTGGTAATTATTTTATTTATATTCAAAATGGCAACTGACTATTACAAGTAGAGAATTTAGGATAGATTTTTTATAGCATTTATTCAGTATCACCATAGAATCAAGAGTCCTCATTTTGCTTCAGACAGTGCCTTTTTATACTTCCAAATATAATATTTTATATATAGAATATTACAGAACCCAGCACCAATTAGACAATTATAACTATAACTATAGTTACGTTGCCTATATTGTACATGTAACTATATTTAGCAGAAAGGTAAAATAATCGCAAAAATAAAGACAAATAATAGTTGGCATGAGCGAGTATAGGAGATGATAAAGCAAGGAGGAGGGAAAGGTATAATTACTTGATGTGGCCAGCTAAGGCCATAATAAAACTACTTTTCCCAGATCCTGGAGTACCGTGGAGTAAATAACCTCGACGATAGGGTATACCTCGATCTACATACCACTGATGATTGGATGAGCGAGAGATGTGCAGGCAGTGTTAGATTATAGTTATATATAGTTATATATGAAATATATAAAGTAATTATAGTAATAGTTAATTAATTTTATTAATAATTAATTAAGGTTGTAAAATATAAATATAGCTACATATAGAACATACGCAAAGTCATTATCAATTGTCAGTATACAATTAATTAATGCCGTGTTCTGAATTAGTCCCTATGAAATGCTATATTTAGAAAGTATAAAGAGATTCTTTCTGAGACATATTAAGGAATCCTGATTTAGTGATGATACTGAATAAAAGCTATATAGTTCTCATGCTAAACTCTCTGCTTGCCATATTCAGATGCCACCCTTAAAATAGATGATAATTATTATACACGCTGAAATTGACAATAATAAGTACACCACAATGGCATAATAACTAAAGAATAATCTTGGTAATAACTACAGAGGCTAAAATAAAAAATTACTTACATTAAAATAATCAAAATACCAATAAATATTTAAGTTCAAAATTAAAAACTTAGCAGTGCCTTGGACACCCCCTTATCTCCTACACTAATTACTAACAGCGTCAATAAAGAGTGAATATGCATTCATGCAATCTTCTATAACAATTGCTAAAATTGTGTTGATATAAAAATATGATATACTCAATATTTAAAATAAGCAGATATTTTATTATATTACTGCATTAATTAGTCCTTAAAAATGATTCGACTAATATATTTATAAAATAGTGTATATAAGATAGTATCTATTGATATATATCCTTAGTGCCAGTAAACAAAGAAGTAAAGTAGTGGATGCTCCTGTCTCTGTTTATTTTCTAATAATTACTAACCTGTGAGAACATATATTTTTCCTTAAGCTCGGGTATAATATTTCTTATTATTGTTATTCAATTTATTCTCTCATTTATTGAGAAAAAAGGGTTCCTTCCTAATTATTCCAATGGAAATTTATTGGTAATCAACTTTTTTATTAATTGGTGACCTAGCTCTAAAAATACTGCAAACACAACCTAGTAAAGCGTAGTTTTTATATACAAAAACCAACTAAATATTAACAAATACATACATGTATGCCTACATACATGCATACTTGCATATACCTATTTGGATATATTTCTAAATATTTTTATATTTGGGAAATGCTATTGAATTTTATATATATATATATTTTTAAGAAAAATGCAAAATTCTAAAAACCTATAGCATGCAGAAAACTTTTAATTTTCAAATATATATATTGTTTACTAAGTTTCCAAATTATTTTACAAAACAAATTGGGTATCGGGCGACACCATTGGCTTCTTAAAAATATGAGAATAAAATATTAAAAAAACAACTGAAAAAATAGAAAACAACCATTATTATGATATACAATAACATAGCATAACATAGCATAACATAGCATGGAATGCAACATATAATATACAATACAAACATAATATAACATAACATAACATAACATACCATAACATAACATAACATAACATAACATAGCATAACATAGAGTATACAACATAACCTAGTATAAAATGCACCATATAATATATATTAAAAGCATAACTTAGCGTAACATAACATTGCAATATAAATATTATAACCTAACATAAACATACCTTAGAGCTATTAATAAAGCTATTAATGTCGTTGACTATTTTTTCCTTTATTCCCTTTCCTAGTACGACAGAGTCTAAGGGCCTCTTACGTCTAGGGGGGCCAAATTGTCGCCATTCCGTGCCCCAGTTGGTATAAACTAATGTCATGGCTTCCTGTATATATGCTAGATTGGTTGGAGTATATGTATTCTATTACAGTAACTTTTTATTTATTTATAATGGAATAATAATATTCTGTTTGTTTCTTATATGTTATTAATAAAATAGTAAAAATTATCTATCAAACCTACGTAGTAATAATTCAAATGGAGATTAAGTTTTGTATATCATAATATATTAGGTATACAGCTTAATCCGATTTCGGTTTCACCGCAAAGCATATGTTTATAATAGCATAAATTAACAATTGTGTGGTTAAGACGGAGGTTTTAGTACTGTCTATACTATAGTCTGCCACCTGACATGCGTCATTATCAGAGCAATGATACAAAATAAAAACAGGGTATGTTTACCATATTTGTTGTTTCAAAAAGATTATTTAATGATATGGGTATACAAGTGTTGCATAAAGTTACATGCTCATATATCATTGATTAAAGTAGTGGCAGCTATGGCTAATTTCTTAATCAAGACTGCTGTTAATTAGTCTATATATGAGGCAGTACATCTTAGAAGTTTAAAGGCTTGTCTGGTATGTATAACATAGACAGTAGTTATATTCATAATCAATAAATTAACGATAAATATATTAGCAATTAGTCTATATATGATTTATTATATCTTATAAGTATAAAAGGTGTGTCGAGTATAAATATATTTACAACACAGATTAGCATAGCTGTAGTTCTATTTAATTAAATAAACAATTAGTATTAAATAAACTGTTAATTAGTCTATATATGGTACAATATTTTATGAGTTTTTAGGTGTCAGTCTATGACAGAACCTATTTTATTGACTGGGCAGTGATAACCGAATAAAGCCCAGTTATAACAATTCCAATTAGTCCATCAATAAAATAATTAGTTATTAGGTTGCCAAGTTGTGTATATACTGTGTATAAATTTAGAATGCATAAAACAGTTAGTTTATCCAGTAGAAGCAAACACATAAAGACAGAATAAAACACATCCTACAGAATGTTCAATCTTTAAAGAGGGATCATACTTGTTTCTCTGCCGCAGCTTCCCTGGCATCATTAAGAAATTGACGGAAATAATTCATATCCCTTCCTTGTGATTGGATAAATAAATTATGAAGTAAAATATTAGTTTGAAAAAGGCTTGAGATTTTAAAGTCTGGTACAAATTTGACTTTAAATATAGTTTATTATAATTAAGATAGGAAAATATGATGAGACATGTAAATAATAAATAATTTAATTTTAGGCTCTAATTGGTTGTATGTAATGACTTATTTGATAGCAGAAGAGAGCCATGGGATTATTAGTCAACGGTATTTTAAAATGTATATTTAAACCTGTGCCTAACTGATTAGTTCAATATATATACTAAAAAATGGAGAGAAAGGCTAATAAGAATAGTAAAAAACAAAAAATATATATATATATAAATTAGCAATTAAATATTAAAAATTAAAAATTAAAACAATTATTTTAATAATTAAAAATTTTTTTTAAAAAAAGCAGTAAACAAATAATAAAGCTTTTTAGGGTTTATAAAACATACCCAATGTAGTTAGCTTGACTGTTTCCCAGGGCGACCCTGACTGTAAATCCACCATGTTCTTTTCTCTTTTTCTCTCTACTATCAACCATCTGCCCATGTCATAAATTGTTACATAAATTATTTTAGTATATGTAGAGATTGATAGATCTGTTTATTGTAATCAATAGTTTTTATTGATTGACCACGATCAATATTGTGATCATAATCTTGATTTATAGTAGTATTATAGGATAGTAATATTTGTATAATTCATGTATATTCTATGTGCGCAATATTAAACAAAGACTGCAATTTTTATAAATTATATAAGTATGTTCCAGACCACATTTGTATTATGGGTTTTGTTGCTCCTAATTATGATGTATTAAGTTAGGTAAGTAGCTAAGTTATACTCGGAGCTCAGTCTACGTATGTTAAACTTTAAAGCACAGGTTAAACAGACACTTCAGTAAATTACCTCTCATATCAATTAAATTATTTAAGCTGCGTC
>NAOQ01000254.1:71709-90099 GCA_002751075.1 Ichthyophonus hoferi
TCAGTTATTATTTATTTATTTATTTATTTATTTATTTGGCGTGGCTCGTGAACAAAATAATTATTCGGTGAATTTTGAGGTACTACTAATGAGGTTTGCGCAAGATATTAAAATAAATGACTCTACAGGTTTATAATAATTAGTGCATACATATACTCTTCTACTATTTTTTCAAGTATTACAGTAGAGTATAATCTAATAAAATATATTAAAATATATCAATAAACGTATATTAAAACACAGAGCTTAATTAATATAAAAATAATGGTTTTTTGTTTAATAATATGCATTTTAAGCCACTGTTTAAAAAGCACGTCTACCATATATTTTATACGAATAAGATCTTTCGGGAATCTGACACCATATACGATTGCTTTATCAGATCAACCAGATATAAAGATATATGCATATATATCCATTTAATACAACATACCTCATCTTGTTTACTACATATTGTTGTAAGACCGTGATCTCTGAATAAACATCTAGTTCGGCCTAAGTTCTGTTAACGACCATATAATTATTGGTCCAATATTGGTTGATTGAAATGCTCATAAGATTCTGCGGCCGCCAGTCTTATCTTAACCAAGTAAACTGATTTGCTAATAAGAATCTTTAGGATCGTCGCATTTACACTAATGAGCACAGCTACGATTGACCTTGCAAGAGAAACAAAGGTCGGGAAAGGATAAAAAGGAACGGAAACAGCTAATAAACGTTCTGGCACACCTGGGCATACACGGGAACCCTTAATGCCTGTATTACGCGTATAATACCGATATGGGCAAATACGAATACGTTAGTGACAAAGCTTTGCATTCAATTACTATTTGTTAAATATATGGATATCGTCCTATGTACAACACCCAATTGGCGACCCCGAAGCCTGAGGACAAGTCATTAGAACTATCATTGATTGCTATTGATATTATTTATCTATTATCAGCCTATCCATTGGTTAGAGATTGTAAATCGTAAACTTTACGCATTGATGATAGAATCATGCTTAAAATCATAGCTTTATTAAATAAATTTTCTAAGTTTTTTTATAAATATTTAGTGGAATATATTATACAGGTCTCTATTTTAATTCTTTAATTATTTTAGATTTTAGATTAATAGATTACTACTTT
Organism: Ichthyophonus hoferi; assembly: GCA_002751075.1. Lineage (NCBI taxonomy): Eukaryota > Ichthyosporea > Ichthyophonida > Ichthyophonidae > Ichthyophonus > Ichthyophonus hoferi. Next base: position 72,843 of record NAOQ01000254.1, read on the forward strand.
TAATATCTTAAATACTCTATTATGTCGCAGGTGTACGATAGGTTAATCTGCTGATAGGTTTACTCCCTCCAAAGCAATTCATTAATTCATTAATCGATAGTCTAATGACTTATTTCTTATTGGTGTTAAACATTAGCCAATAAAAGGTATTAATGTATAGGCGATCAGTAGCTTTTATAGAAAACATACTTTACAGCTATATTCCATTTTCGAGTTCAAATTAATGCATTATATAAATAAGTATATAATATTTTTTTAATTTATATTTATTTTTGTGATAAACAGAACGATTTTTTCAAGTGAACTAGAGACATTTTTTTAAAAATAATTACGTTTTAAATTTTTGCCCAATCATAATGAGGTGTGAACTTTAGGTTGCCTATTTGCCGCCTATGAGTGGGATGGATTCAAAATACTGTCAAACTATCTCGTATTTAGACAAGATAAAATACCTTGCTGCTATACGAACTCTATTAGAGAAAGGATATACATAGATATGGTATATAATATAAAATATAATAAATATAAATATATAAATACATTATTAATACATATATTTATATAACCGTTATTTTATTTCTAAATAGAACATTATCTTATCTATTACAAACCTATAATATATCTTAGACTCCTATGTAAATAGTCTAGGATATAGTGCGATATAGCAAACTATAGTAAGATATAACAATATAATTAGAGATATATTAATATATGTACAGTCTTGTTTAGGAGTTTTTTAGGAAAATGTTCTGTTAAAAATTTAATCTAACCCCCAGATTTCTGATTATATATTATCTATACCAGCTTCACAGTTTTCACATACATCTAGTAATCTTGTACGCTACAAAGTTCTATAAATTGTGTTTAAATAGATTTTCTGTTATTGTATTCAGACGAGATAGTAAATTTCTAACGTAGTTGTGTAGCTATAGGCTAACTATATAAATAATACTTACCATACAATTGTATTACTTACATCCTTACATCCTTATTCTCATTTGCTTTCTAGTTGTGTAGTTTATTGTTTGCTAATTATATGAGCAACACTTACAAACACTTCCATTATTACATTAAATACAAATTTTCCTTTTTCATATATCACACTTACTGTACACTATTATTTTGGCAGTGTTTCTAAGGAACACTTTACAACACCTATTAATGCATTGGTGGACGGAACTTTAAACTTTATGAATACGTAGCATAGGTAAGGGTTGATTATTCTTCTTGTTTACCGCAATATTGTGTTATATATTTGTCATCGTTTTTATTATTGTTAGAACTTAGGGTAAGTATGTTTTCCTAATATTTCAATACTACCAATGTTGTTAATTTAGTTGTTAATGGAAAGATGTGGCTTCAATCTTTTCTTGCTTTTTTTTAAATAGAAAGTATTGTACTTTACTGTTCATCCATATTTATGGTTGGGTAAATCATATGATTGCATGTATATATATTGGTGAAAAAGTACACACAGCCTTGACAGCAGCATTTACACCGACCTATGCTTATACTATGCATACAATTATTCATTATCTATTCACACATAATGACAATACTATTTTATAGGTTACATTTATTTTTATTATTATTATTATTATTATTATTATTATTATTATTATTGCTATTATTGCTGTTACTAGTATTATTACGATTATTGATATTTTCTCATGTATTCATTGCTGTTTTTCGAAAATAGATTATAATATAGTATAATATGAAATTTATTACCCTAGAGCCAATACAATATGGCATGATCACCCTAAACCTCGATTCCCTACAGACGATATTAAATTACCTAAAAAAATGTATGATAAAGGTGATGAAGCGGTAGCACACCGGTGCACAGTTTGTAAAGTACCACTTAAAACTACGCTATATGAGAGAGATGGTTTGGCGTATTGTGAACAGGATTTTAGGTATAGATAAGTGTTTATATATATATATATATGTGCATTTATGTAATATGATATAAGAATATATATATGGGTGTTTTTACTATATGTGTATTTATATATTATATTGTAAGATAATATAATATACCGTAATATGTTATTAAATAATACAATCAAGCCTATTATATATGTCTATACATACATGCATGCATTATCTTATAATTTATACTATTACTATATTGTTGTAACCAATCTTATGGCTTACTATTGGTTTTTTGGTGTTTTATTTTCTATTTATATTTTATTTAAAATTCTTGTTATTATTGTTATTACTTATTTATTTACTATGCCTCTCTCCTTGGGGCTAGATGAAGGTCGATTAGTTAATAATGTAGAGATCATATGAGGCAATATCCACCAGTAAAAATTAACTAACGTCTATATAATCCAATCAGAAATAAATTTGTTACACGCTGTGCAGCATGCCATGAGTATATTTTAGGACCGAATATAAAAGTCAAAGGTGGGTAAAGGAGAGGAGGAACGAGAGAGGGATGGGTGTATATATATAAGATGGTTTGGTCTTATGTATGTATGTATGCATTTATGTATGATACAATATAATGTAATACAATATGATATCATATAATGTAATATGATAAAACGTGATGCAATACGGTATTGGCGCACCAATTATTACTGGTATATATGTAATATTCATATAATATATACTAGTATTTTATTGACTGGTTTCTATGTGCACCAATCACTATTGGTTATGGTATCATATATAACGATATTTAAAATATAACTAGCCACTTACATATATATGCGAAAATTTTAATACAAGGATGCATCCATGATTTATAACCACTTCTATCACACTAATTACTAGGGTATCTCTGTGAGTGTCAATAGTAAAAGAAATACGGCAAAATGTGAATGGCAATGCTTAACTATTGGCTGTAATCATGTAAGCTATGCTTGCTAATTACACCCATTACACTTAATTGCACTAATTATATCAACTAGATGGTATTTAAAAAGCGTCCGGGTCAAATTACTGATTGTGAATGTTACAGTTTTAAAATCTTAAACTTCCCCTGTTAACCTATGCTATATACTTATAATAATTAGAATTCCCTTTGATAGATGTTTGGCAACGGTACAATTTTAAAAATTCAAACCATCCGTTAACCTATCACCTATGTTTATTATAATTTTTATTCCCTTTTACAGATGTGAATACATATCATCCTGAGTGTTTTGCCTGTGCCCAGTGCGGGAATGTTATTGCGGTTGATGAAAATTACGGACTTCGCTATGACATAACCTTTTGCCAATCTTGTTTTGATAGGCGCAAACCTATCATTGAAGCCTCCATAAAACCACCGATCACCTTAAAAAAAGGTAGAACTATGGCTTTAATGACCTCCAATCATAGTGATGGATATAATTACGGTATATGTCATTGGGAATTATTGATTAGTGATTAGTAGTTATTAATTATTTAATTATTTAGTAATATTCAATTCTTAATAACTAGTAGTTATGGATTGTTACTTATTTATTATTAATTATTGTATATACATACTTATTATGCTCTATACTATATTGCTATTGTCTCATTATACTATCATACCATGATTCATATAAAAAAATAAATTATATTATCATACGATAATACACTTAAATATCTGATAATAAAAGCTTTAAAAATAATGTAATGCAATACAAATTGTCGCCCGTGTATCTATTATTTATAATTATAGGTGTACTATATGTAGTTCTTTGATAATCTGTTCTTTTTTGATTATAGGCTACGTGTTTCTTTTTTTCAAAGAATTATTCTTTTAAAAATTCTCCCAATGGTTTTTATGACTAAGCGTCAGATCCATTATTATATTAGAACCAATTTTTATTATGCGTTTAACAATGTTTAAGTTTTAAAATCTTGTAACACAACAATTTCAAAAAAATTCAAAAAATTTAACTGTATTAAGAACTTCATTTTTTTTAAAAAAAATCGGGAATTTAACCATTCTCATATTTTGAAGTATTTTTTTAACCATGGCAAATTATTGGCACAGGCGACCAGGGTGAGGAGATTAAAGTGGCCACATTAGCACAATGTCACAGTGAAGGGGATTTATTGCAAGGAGAGCCGCCTAGAACAGAAAATTCATCTCTATGGGGTGTACCCCGTTTCCGGGGTATGTGTGTGGGGTGGCTGCCTATTGGCTGGCAAATAGTTTTACTTCGCTCAACTTTCATTTTATGCATTGTACAATATTACATCTTAGGTATTTTATTATATTACAGTACCCATCCTTACCATATTAGTAACTATATTTGATAGGTGTTCTGGATGATTCCGATATCAGAGCTAGTTGGCGTAGACGGCATCCTAGAATACGCGCATTCCGATTGGAGGATCTATTATGGGGTCAACGAGTAGGAGAGGGTTTCTTTGGAGCGGTGTATCAAGTTATGCATAAACAGACTAAAGAAGTAGGTACTGTAGGAGTGGAGTAATAGGTTGCATTATATTGTATTGTTTGTATTGTACAGTATTATAATTGTATTATATCATATCATATTCTCCCCCATCCTCCCTTCTCCTACCCTATCCCACCCAATCATCTCAACCTAACCAATCCTGTCCACCTATCACATTGTAGATATTTGCTGTTAAGCAGCTAAAAGCCACTACGGACCCTGAAGGGCGAAAGAACTTCCAAAAGGAAATATATCTTTTAAAACGACTACGTCATCCTAATATATTAGAGTTCATTGGTGTATTTTTTTTAAAGGTATGGTTATAGTATATTTGCAGATTTGCTTTATATGTATTTGCTATTAATGATTTGCTATATATTACTGGCCAGTCAATGGATGGAGATGGTTATAATGTACAAATAGACATCTATATATTGCATATGTACCTATTGTAATTGGTTGTATATATATTGTGGGGTGACTCATTGGTAGAGAGACTTTTACATACGTGATATATATATATATATATATAGTGAATATAGTTAGTGTAATTATAATTTTAACCACATTATTTTACAGGATGCTGGTGTATATATGATAACTGAGTTTGTTGATGGCGGTACTATAAGAAAACATATTAAGAATCAAGATAATCCTATGATATGGTCTTTGCGGTTAAGTTTTGCCTGTGATATCGCAAAGGGTAGGTGTGAGGAGAGGGGTTTTATGCCATGCTATGTTAGAGTCTAGTGTATTGTGTTATATTGTATTATATTGTATTTTATTAGATTAAACTGTACTATACTATACTGTACTCTACTATACTATGCTATACTCTATACTATACACTATTATACTATACTACACTGTTCTATACTCTATTACTACTATATTATTTACCATTGTTATATGTATAGATATCGCGCCTCTATGTTAGTCCTATTTTTCTCTTATTCTTCTCTTTTATTGTTACCTGCGCATCTCTCTACCTATTGTATTCACCCATTATACCCATCACGTTTATCTGCCATGTTCTTCTAAAAATAGAAAATATGTATTGACTGGACGCGTTCTATTGGCTTCTATTTAAAGTCATTTTATAATATAATTCAACCTGCTTATTCGATTCTATTAATAGGCATTATGATAGTTATATCTTTAATATTTTACTGGTTTTTATTTATAATCCACAATCGTATTTATTTTCTATTACACATATAATTTATAGCAAGCCTTTGATTGGTTAATCAGCATGCACATAGATTACCTATCTCTCTTTTAAAATTTTCTTTTAAGAGTAATCTATTAACTCCATTGGTTTTTACAGGTTGTGCTCACCTGCACGCCAATCGCATCATTCACCGGGATTTGACGTCAAAAAACTGCCTTATACGGTCAGATATGTCAGTGTGTGTGGCAGATTTTGGTCTGGCTAAATTGACTAAAACATCAGAACCTTCTCGGATGACAGTACGTATTCTTATTGTTTATATTATAATATGAGTTAATGATATGCTATTATTTCGTTTGGATTGCAATTCTTTAGTAGCTTATATTACATTTATTATATTATATTATAGTTTACAAATATATATATGTAATGGGGTGTGGGTTAGAATTCATATAGGAATGATTAGATAGAAGTCAGGGGTTTGATTGGATTGTGAATATTGCCTTGTCGATATTTTAATTGGTTACCTATTTATAAAGACTTGGATTGATAGAGGGAGTTTAGAGGTATAATATTAGATAGTAAAATATTATGTAATCTAAGATGGTAAAATATAATATAATATAATATGAAAGATTTACCCTATATAATATATACCTTATGCCTTTCCCTCCTTGCCCTCATCCCCATCCCTCTCTTCCACTTACATCCTCATTCTCCTCTTTTACCTCCCTCTCACCCTGTAGGTTGTAGGCTCACCCTATTGGATGGCCCCTGAGATGCTACATGGGTCCCCCTATAATCACAGTGCAGATGTGTTTTCATTGGGCATTATCATGGGTGAAATGGCAGCACGAATACGCGCTACTCCAGATGAATTCCCACGCACTGGTAATTTTGGAGTTGAATTTGATGAACTACGGAAGCTTTGCCACCCTGATATGCCACCGGAGTATTTTAATATTTTAAAAGACAGTTGTTCATTGGTACCTGAATCACGGCCAAGCATGACCAAGATAGTGGAGGAGTTGGAAAAGATGCTTCATCCAGAAAGAAAGCAGTTAAATCGTATAGGACCTATGAGGGTGTCTAGGGGGGGAATGTTAAAGCGATCACCGCGTGCAACTACCCTTAGTTACTATGAGGAGAACGATAATGGCCCCAAGTCCACTAAGACATATAGGGAGGTCGGTAGTCCACTGGCTAGGAAACCTATGGAGAAGGAATTTAAGGAAGGGAATGAAGAGAGGTTACTGCAGGATAATCAGTATACGGATAATGCGATTGATCACTGTCCTACTAGTGAGAACACGAATGGCTTATTGGCTGAAGGTCCTGATACATTATTATTTCCCCAGAGAGAGGAGCAATCTAAGAGTGAGTTAAAATCAGAAGAGAATTTGACAGTATTAACATGTGATTCGCTTAAACAATTGCACATTACTGGACAATCAGAATCAGGATCAATTAGCGGGGCCTTATTGACTGGGTCCTTGACTGGGTCCAAAACCGATCTAGCCAGCAATGCAACCATTAAGCCAGATATACCACATGGTACTAACGCAGTAGAAGGAGGGATGAAGAAGTTACACAAGTGGCTGAGAGGTGGGAGTTTAAACCAGATAAAAAAACTAGCTAACCTATGCGCTTATCCAGGCCCGAGATCACGGTCTCTCTCTCTACGCAAAGATTCATCGGCTCAGTCCCCTATACTTAATGCTATCAAGGAGGGTGCTTTCCCCTCACTTAAGGCTAAGTCTATGGAACAACTACCTTCTATTTCTAGGTTAAGTTCTTCCTCTCCTGCTTCGATTGATAATATATCTAAGGATCGGTCCCCTCTATCAAAACGCTCTACGTTGGAGGCTAATGATACAGCATTCTTGCCTTCCACAGATTCCAGCAAGGTGGAGCCATGTTCTCTGTCAGACAGTGATAGTAGCAATATAACCCCATCATTGGTCCTAAATCCTGAACCTGATCATCTAGATGTAGTTACTGATGGCGGATTTAGTAGTAGTGATGAGGTGGGAGACGACCTAACCATGCTTAAGATTAAGAGCTTTGCATCTCATAACTCTACATCCGAGTTTAACCATAATGGCTTAGTAGCACCTAACTCTTTACCTGATATAAAGTCTCATTCTTAGTTTTATCTAGTTATTAGGTTGGGTGTGTGTATATATATATATATATATATGTATTTATGTATGTATATATATATGCATACGCATGTATGTACTTTAGTCTCTCATTTGTATATAATTCCTTTCGAACCTCAATAATGCAAGAAGTAAAACATTTGAACAATTATTTCGTTTATATATATATATATATATATACTTAATTATGTAATATAGTCTGTTTATTTACATATGTATATATTCAGGGTTGAGCCCTACCTTTTAGGACGTCATATTGCAATATATACTTGGCGTACGATGATTTATTAATTAGTTGATTAGGAGATTTGATATATATCATTATAGTATGTTTTAATAGGTACTTATTCTATTATACATACCTACTTATACACACTTATATAAATACATATACCATTTCTCCAGTACTTGATAAGTGGCCTGGAATTGATTATCGGTTGCCAGGTTATATAACATAAAGCAATAAATATTGGCTTGGATAAAATTGTTTTAAAAAATGAATGTGTATATGAAATCCTCCTTAAAAGGACTGAACCCCAGGGGTTTCCATAAATAGTCTTTTCAATCCTGTATTATGATTGATGGATCTATTTTATGGTATGTCGTTATATAATAACTGAGGTAAAGCACGATTTGTATTTGTGTAGTTGTTCCGAATTATTGTATTAAGATTATATATATATCCAAAATATAATAATGCCTGATTGGAGATAATATAGTTACATTGTGTACCGTTCTGATGCTCTCCTTATATATAATCTGTCTGACCAATAATAGATTATTCTTTCTATCAATCTAATAGGCTATTAGGCTAATAAAAGCGATTATATTCTTACACGGAGTCATTTCACTTGAACCTATTATGGTAATATTGACATTTTATGATTGAACTATGACTTTCATTGGTGAATTATTTAATCTAACATTCCTGAAAAAAACTTGGTATCTTTCCCATTTTTTATCGTCTTTCCTATCTGTTCAACCACAACTAATAATAATAATAACAATCAAGTAAAAGAGACTGCTAATATGTCCTCACTTAAACAAGTTATTAACTTTGGGGCCGGACCCGCAAAGCTCCCTAAAGAGGTGCTTTTAAAGGTGTGTATTTTGAGGTAGTTATGTTGTAGGCTGTTGTGTTAACTATGTTTAATAATAATACTTGCACTTTGGTACTTTTCAGTGAGACCAAGTCCCTCTATGTTTTAATAATATTTTAGATATTCAAATAATTAAGAAATGACCTTTTATATGAAGTAGTGTTCCTTTTTGTAAACATATTCTGTCTAAACCAATTTCTGTTTAAAAAACTTTTAAAAAATGAAAAGAAAATGGTGCCCTATTTATCTGTAGTTGTATCTGCCTATAAGTTTCCCAACTCCTAACATTGGCCCTACTTATGCTGCCAGGCAAAAAATGAGCTGCTTAACTGGGGGAATACGGGTATGAGTGTCATGGAAATGAGCCATCGATCAGCCCACTTCCAGAGCATCATTGATGCCGCTGAGCGAGACCTTCGCAGTGTTTTGTGAGTTGATTACCCATGGGTGATGTTTTGTAAAGCACTTTTGCATATTAACGTGCAGATTATTGTAAATTTACTATTTTGGATTATTATCTAATGGTGATCGGAATGGTATAGAAAGAGTATCTGCAATCTGTGGACTTACTACGTAATATCCTTCGATTTTTTCCCTTACCATTTTTTTTTCTCTTTTTCTTGGTATATGTCAAGTTATTTCTCATTTGTTTTATATTACTATTCTTCTTGATTTATTTTACTATTATTATTTCTGTTTGCTGTCGCACACCTGTTGATATAAAATGATTTCTATATGATATATATTTGTATATATCTATTGACATGTTGTCTGTATACAGGTCTATCCCAGATACCCATGAGGTACTATTCCTTGCGGGGGGAGGCACTACCCAGTTCGCTGCCATTCCACTAAATTTTACCAAGGTATTTTTAAAAAATCTAATTGTTTGATTACTTATTTAATTATTAACTTGGTTTTTGTAGTGGTTGAACATTTTATTTTACAAGGCAGAAGGGTATTTGTAATAGTAATTAGGAATGTGTGTGTAATTAGATGGTTTTAATTTATGCTCTCCAGTGGGAACGCAAGATAACTAGGAATTATTTGGTATATTAATTTGGAATGTGTGTGATTGGATGGTTTTAATTGATGATATCCAATGGAAATGGGGTAACAGTTTTAATATATTAATAAACTTTATTGACTGGACATGATAATATTAAAATATGAAACCAGGGGAAAGATATACTGAAAGTATTGGATATGATAAGAAATAGAGAGGGAAGATCATATATATGATAGTAGGACTGTGATTAATGATTACCAAAGGAAGATGGTGGATAACTGAAATCTATATATAGGACATATGTTTATACTAGATATAGATACAGCGGAATAGAATGGTGGAGTGAGGGAGAGATGAATGAAGAGAGAGATAGAGCTGGTAGGAGATGAAGAGTAGAATATATATATATATCTTGTTTAATAACAATGACACATCCGATTATTGATTTATTTATTGCGTGTAGTTATTGTATTGTATTATAGTATATTGTATTTTATTGTACTGTATTCTATTCTATTCTATTATATGCACTCTCCTCAAGCTAAGTAGCTCTATGGTATTCTTTTAGGGGAAGGAGAGTACCGCTGACTACATTGTCACTGGAATATGGTCTAAGAAAGCCGCCAGTGAGGTATGTGTGTACCAATCAAACTATAGGATACCCCAAATTCCCTGCAATTTGAATTAAATATGATATATTTTCTTGGGTATGAATGTGTTCTTGAAATTATTGAAATTAAGGATCATATTGGTTGCCATGGCAATATTATAATACTTTGCTATTGGCCTCATTGTTATCTATACTTTCCTTTATTGTTATTGGTCTTTATTATGCTGCATTTTAATATTAACAATTAACAACGAATCGAATCACTCTTCTCCTATTGTTACATTTTAAACAACCATTCATCTTCAATATATTTAGATGCAGACATATATATTGAAAGATTAGGAGGACCATATAGAGAAAGAACTATTACTTTCTCTCGTTTTACCAATTAGTATTATCGTCTGATAGTGGAGATAGCCCTTAATAAGACTACAATATAATCTATCTATGCACTTACATTCTATTAATCGATTGCCATACATGTTGACCGTGTGCCCACTCTTCCTTTTCAAACACTATATTTTTTAACGCCAGCTCATCCGATGTCTACCCACCCCATGTTTTTCCTAGTGTAATAAACTAACCTAAACACAACTTCCTTTCCCGCCCTCCCCCCTCGTCCCGTCTTGCTAGGCCAAACCATACTGTAAGGTGAACCTAGTGGTACCACCTACCACCACCTATAGCCGTGTTCCTTGCCCTTCCACCTGGACCTTAACCCCCGGCGCCAGCTATGTCTATTACTGTGACAACGAAACTGTTAATGGTAAAGAACGATCCTCCTGTCCTGTCCTGTTTTCTTTGACCTTATTTACAATCTTGGCCCCTCCCCTGTGCTAACCTAGCTCTTTCTTATCATTTTAATTTATCCCTCCATCTCTCTCTTTCAAGTGACCCCTTTTTCCTGTCAACCTTTTAAATATGACATTCTTGTTTATGTCAATTTCAGCGTATGTTGTTATTATCTTTCTGTGTAGTGGTTATTATATTACTGTTGTAGTCATTATTTTGCCAATTATGAATGGCAGGCGCAATTGCACACAGAGAAATGAATAAGAGGCCGTAGAGCCTTATTAAGTATAACTTCAGAAAAAGCAGGGATGGGTCCTCCTTGCACAGATATAACCCTTTTATACCTTCTCATTATAACATACTATATATATAAAAATTCTGATTATCTGATTATTAAGTAATTAATTAAACAAAGGTTGCTTATAGGCTTGTATTTAATAATTAATTAATCTAGATTAGAACTGTTTTTTATCCATTCTGTTTATGTAGCTATCTGTATTCTAAAATTGATTGCTCTATTTTACACTGTACCCTCTCCTCTCTCCCTCTTGTCTCTTACCCCCTCTATAACATCTACTGATTATTTCCTCGCCTACTCTTTCACCATTCATTGTCTTTCTCTTTCTCTTCTCTTTCTCCATCTCCCTATATATCTACTTAATATTACTATTACTACTACTCTACCTTAGACTTATTTCATTCATTCACTCACTTACTCACTATTAACTCTCTTTATCTCTCTTTAATAATACTATTATCATTTACTATATACTATATACTATTCCCTAATATACTGGACACTATACACCCTACCCTATATAATATTACCTATATACTATACACTATACAGGTGTGGAGTTTCAAGACATCCCCAATACTAACGGGGTCCCACTAATTGCCGATATGTCCTCTAACATATGTTCCCGTGCCTTTGACGTTAGCAAATTTGCTATGGTGTTTGGTGGTGCGCAGAAGAACATTGGTCCAGCTGGCATCACTATCTGCATTATTCGCAAGGATTTTATTGGTTCCGCTCTTGATATCTGCCCTACCATGCTTAACTATAAGGTGATCTATGGTTTTGCATTGATATATAATTAATAAGCACTTCATAGAAGTGATAATACAGGAAAAGATAGGAGCTATATATGAAATCTAGCTAATGACTATTTAATTAATTAATTATAATGTAATATGGGGCTCACAGATTATGGCTGAAAACAAGTCGCTCTTCAACACACCCCCTACTTTCCCGTAAGTTATATTCCTCTCCTGTACTTGTATTTATTATGTTTTAAAACTATACCCTACCCTGACAAATAGGTATGTATGTATTATGTGTTGGTGATTTCTAAAATGAATATTAGTATAATATAGTATAGAAAATCCCCGGTATATATATATATATACTTATAGTATCAATGTGTCTGTTCACTATTAATATAAACTATAGCTTGTGGTAGGTATAGGGTATGATATTGTGTTGTGTGTATGCAAGGACAGCGCCCGTAGCAGTGAATTAAGTTAATGCGTGCTTCGACCATAACATATTTATATGCATATTTATTGTATTCACACCTGTATGTGTTCCGGTATACATCACATCAATGTATTATAATATATGCCAATAGCATAACCCGTTTAAAATATATATACTTATATTCTTCTTGCCAATTGAACTACAGGATTTATATGACAGGCCTGGTTTTCCAATGGATACTACAACAGGGTGGAATTAAAGGTGTGTCTGTGTATGTGCTTATATGTAGGTAGGTATGTAAGTCTATTTGTTTATTTTCCTTGATATTGTTCAAAAAACAAAAGATAATAAGAAAAGGAATATGGATTTTGTCTATGTACATAATGGTAGCTCAACTGGAAATACAGAATATTACTGTATACGTCATTATAAATTATTACTTGGTAAGGTATTTTCTACCAGGCCTTTAATATAAATAATATAAGTACGCTATATTACCTCATGATATATTTGTATAGTATTGATTAATTACTTTTATATGATGTTTAATAATGCTTATACATTATGTAAAATACACAATACCACCGAAATTGTATTGAATTATTCATTAATAAAGCCTTGTTTCCAGTAAAACCATAACAAGATATATTTTGGTAAGCCTTATAGCATCCTTTCCATTCACACCAACCAATCAGTTATTTTTTACTGTCATCATCAACAGGGATCGGCTAATAAAAATGAAATGATTTTGACCCAATAATGTACAGAGATGGAGCGTCTTGCTACTGCTAGATCTACCATTCTTTATAAAGCTATAGAGGATTCAAATGGATACTACAGGTGGGTGGAAAGTGTGTTGTATTATAAGGCATCTATGTATACATGTATATGTATGTACACATGTATGTGTATTTGTATATTTATGTGTATAGGTATTTTCGTATGTATATATTTTTTACATGCTTGTGTATATAAGCGTATATGTAGTATATGTAGGTGTATTTATGTGTACATATATTTGTATATGTGTATGTGTATGTATGTGTATTGATACCAAAGATGTAAATGTATTTCTTGGCTTTATGTGCTTAGCATAGATATATACATATAATTATATTATCATATCATCGTATTACTATGCATGCTATCATACTATTATGCATAACCTTTCTCCTACTCTTGACATCTAGCCTAACATCTATTGACATATATACATATAGTAAATAGACTTTACATTATGAAGTGAGAAAACCATCATCTCCTACTACTTGGTTACCATTTCTTACTTATACATACATACATACATAATACCTACACTGTCTCTATCACTGATTTGTTTGTTTGAATTTGAATTTAATCTTTCATTATTTTATTGGCGCATTATTACATGTAACTGTCTGCTCTTTTCCCTCTCCTACCCTGCACACACATATTTATATAAACGTACATACATATGGTAGTGAATTGCATTACTAAAAATCGTATCTTCATTTCCCTTCCAGATGTGCTGTTGATAGTGGCTTCAGATCCCGTATGAACATCCCTTTTAGACTAATGAGTGAAGACCTGGAAAATAAATTTATTGAAGAGGCTACTGCCCAAGGACTTCTACAACTAAAAGGACATAGGTGGGTGTAACTGCAACTATAACTGTAATTATAATTGTGATTGTAATTATATGTATGGCTCTGTGTACTTATGCCTTGCTTGCTTCACATTTTTTTCTTTCCATTACTATTATACGTTGTTCGTTTTACTGGTAGTATGTGAACGCATACATACATACTATCTCATACTATAATATTTACCTCTTTTCTTTCTACCGGGTTGTGATCATACTTATACTGTTTACTTCCCTTTTAATTCTCTTGTACACTTATATACTCTTATTCTATATAAATTCACATCTATCTATATCCCTTCTTTAGGCTGGTGGGAGGCATCCGTGCCAGTCTATACAATGCTATCACACTAGATGAAACCAATGCTCTCGTGTCCTTCATGGCGCAGTTCCAGGCTAAGAACTAAGGATATAATCTATAGTGTAATATATATTATTTGACTGTATTTTATGCCTTAGTTGCATAGTTAAACGTTGTGGTTGATGCTTACACTTCTGTTATATTATGAGTGGTTTTTGGAAATAGAGATATTAATCAAGCAATGTATGTATATATGTATATATATATATGGACTGCGTCCTTGTTTTTCCAACCACCTATATAGTGTACACCTCTAATGAAGACTGGCTAGTGAAACAGAATACACTTTGAAGCAACCGTTTGCTTACTTTATTTTATTTGTTTATTTATTGGGATTGTGTACGAGGAAAATGAATTAATCAATTAACTACTTAAACGTGGGTGGCCTTGAGATCATAGTATTGGTAACTAGTGCATTGGTTATTAGGGAACATAACATGCCAGGGTGAATAACAGTGAAGGTATGTTATGAGGATTGGCCCTATGTCAGGCCCTGATGTATGACATGCTATGGAATGGTTGTGTTGGATTAGTAATAATTACATGAATGGGATTGACAACGATATAGGGTATATATATATTCACACTATGATTGTGTGGAGGTATGTATGTAACTATTTGTTTGTGTATGGACTTTAGTAACGCACGGTAATACCACGTTTTCACATGATAAATACTTGCAACTATGTATGTATGTTACGTATGTATACATCTATCTGTATGGACTGGATATAACACCGCACGTTAGTAACAAGATTAAACACACTCACACCCAAGCAATTGATTGCAGTAAGGATATAGACAGTGACAGGGACAGGAAAACAAAACAAAACAAAACAAAGCAAAGAAAACGATTAAGATAGCATTAGAGTATTGTGCATTTTGGCTTTTTCTTCTCTTTCTTTTGATCTTGCTGTTTAGACCTCTTAGTGCGCGAGATTTGCTGTAAGAGATTATTATAACACTCATCCACACTCATTTTAGTCTTAGCACTACTCTCTAGATAGGGTACGTTCCATTCTTTAGCCCGGGTGGCTGCCTCGTCCTTTGATACCTGATTGGTATTGGCGAGAGGGAGAGGAATGCAGGGTTAAAGCCAATAAGAAGATAGTAGGATGGTTAACTAATAGTCATTATGTGGTCAGGAGGTTATATATAGATAAGGGACTGGTATGGTAAATAGGATGATGGTCTGTATTAGTAGTTATGATATGATATGGTGTGTGTATTTTAGTCTAGGCACAATGCATAGTGCATAGTACAGCTCGCTATTGCGTTCCCTAGAGTAAAACATACCCAGTATATATGGATAAGTGAAGTGTATTTAACTTATTATGATACTATACTATACTATACTACACTATGTTATAACTTAAGAATAACAAGAAATCATTTGTATAAGGATATAATCTACGAGACAATAATAAATAATGGTTTGCAAAATGATGGTCAAAGAGGGATTGGAACAATTAATACTCGATAATGAGTGTGTGAGCTTATTTATCATGTGTAGGTTTTATAGACCTATTATTGTGGAAGGTAAGGGCGAGACATAAAATAGAAAAGATGGAGAGGAAACCAAAAGGGAAAATAAAATAATTCAACAATACGCATGTGTATGTGTATGTGAATGATGGAAATATAGCTACCAGCACATATAGAAGTGAAGGTTGGTTGGTATTGCAGAAGAAGAAAAAGAAAACGATATTCATTGGTAACAACGGAAGATATATATACAAAGTGAGCATGGATGGTAAGCAAACAATAGCAGCAGGTAAAGTAATTAATAACTGCAAGCATACTATACTATATTATAGTACCTGACGTTTGTCTTCAAGATCAGCTTTGTTACCAACTAGGATAAATGGAATACTGTCATCATCATGTACTCGTAGGATTTGGTCTCGAAAACTCTCTGTTTCTTTAAATGATTGCTGAGGGTGGGGGTTTATGAGGTATGAAGAATAAGATATACATACATGCATATTAGCATAACCCCTTAACCCATATATCCGCTCTACCAAGAGCTAATAAGCGACAACTTACTATCAAGATTGCAGGCTCGTGGATTGGAAAACCCCAAATAAAACATATACATTTACCAATATAGACATACATTCCACGCATATATATATTCATGAAAATCCAGTTTGGTTTGTGTTTTTAAAACTCATGTATCTAGACAGATACAACCCACCTACCATCTCACATATAGAAAAAACACAGAAGAAGCCTTCACCACTGCGATAATAATTGTCTCTGATTGCTGCATAATCTTCCTGTCCAGCTGTGTCCAGAATATCTATTTGTACCTCCTCTCCATCAAGTACTACCTTTTTCCTGTAGCTGTGAGGTTGTGGAGGTGTATAGTACATAGGGTATAGTGTATGTGTATGTGTGAATGGCTTGCTAAATATATGAAGACACAGTCTTGGTTTATTTACACTTTAATCCTGTCCTATACCATATAATATTATAGCTTTGTTGTAATCCCATATATATATATATATTTGCGGTATATTTATACTCTAAAAATAATATACTATAATATATCATA
>NAOQ01000255.1:0-34956 GCA_002751075.1 Ichthyophonus hoferi
TATTATTATTATTATTATTATTATTATTATTATTATTATTATTATTCTTATTATGTTCATTATTATTGTTATTGTTACTTCTTCTTCTACTACTACTATCATCATTATTACTATTACTATTACTACTGCTATTACTTCTGCTACTACTACTACTATTATTACTACTACTGCTACCACTACTGTCCTTACTAATACCACTACCATACATACAATCACATCACTAACCTACCGTAATTCCTTCTCTCTATATGCAGGTCAAGCCTTCCCTATAGCCCATACCTATCGCATTCCCTCACAACCACCCACCGAGCCCTGTGAACTACGTGTGCATGACACGTTAGTAGGGGTAGGGAATATCAATCAGGTAGTATGGCATCCTGTTGCAGGGGAAGGGCTAGTGTATACCACCGAGAGAGAGGGCCTCTTCCTGGTCTCTCAGGCTCATTGGGCATCCATTGTGTCGTCACATCCTTGGTGCCACCAATCAAATAGTCGCCATTCTACGTTGCTTGGTGCACGAATACCCAGTCAAAGCCAGATGCGTTCACGGTTTTTGAACTTGCCACATTCTTGGCTGTAATTATGCTTACACTGCTTACAATAGTGTTAATTATATATATACTTGAGATTACTCTGTTATCTTAATTTACATTATCCTGTATTGGTTATCTTCACTACAACTACACATGAGCATGGTATGGTTCGTAAAAGGAAAATGAATCGGTATTGGGCTATTATGCCACACGAAATGAAGAGAACTGGGTTATCCTATCCTCCTCTCCTCCTCTCTGCCTCTCTGCCTCTCTAACCCTTAACAGTGAGGTAGTCCTCCTCCAGTGGGAGTCATATATGACGTGTTTATGGCTACTTCATTAATAGTTTATAGCAAATGATAAATCCCATATAGCGTCCTATTCTTCCATCAGCTGTGTAATCGACTATAACACCACTGCTATTGGGCTATTATCGTTTGATGTGAATCAATGTTTTATTAATATTTCAGTCATAATCCACACAGACACTAGTTATATATCGCATTATTATCACATGTGCATGTACAGTGTATTGTTCTCCCATTGTGATTTTAGTTTTTCTAGCTTATGTCTTTTTACAAACATGAGTCGGAATATATCTTCTCATCTTATTTTTTAAAGAACTACCATCATAGGCTGCTTTATCCACTATACAATAAATTTAGTATCTTGCTCAAAGGAAGTTGATCTTAGCCTAGCCATTGTTCCCACTCCCACTCTTACATCCCTTTCTTTCTCCCTCTTTTCATCCATCTTTTTTTTTCTCTATCCCCCTTTAATATTGTATCTTTTTTTTAAACATTTTATTTATTATCTCATAGTCCTCTTAAGATAATCCCAAATTATTCTTTCACCACAAACTCATCCTACATCTTGAATATCATGATTTCATCTCGTGTATGGTAAATGTTTCAGTATAAAAAATGTATTTGTATTGGGTAGATCTCCAACCTAACTTCAATAACAATACGTGAAAAACTCATAAAAAAAGTTTTTTAATTCATACATAAAGCCACTAGTGTACTTACTAGAGGTTTTTATTCTTTGTTTTCAAGATAAATTAAGGTATATATATATATATATATATACTAAACTAATAGTAATAGCTAGCAACTGAGAACCAATAATTATACAGTGAAAGCCTAGGCTGCATAGTATTTAATATGCTCATCAATTTACTAAAACTAGCTCAACAGCACCTTTGATGATTCTCAATTCTAGTAAAACTACTGTACTCTTCTACAATGTTGATTAAAGAAAGGTTAGGAGGGGATATATTCCTAGAGTATATGACTGTAATAACATTGTTAGAATGGTAAAGTAGTAGAACTGATGCAGCTCATGCCAATATAAAGTAATGAAAGATAAACAATAATAAAAATTGAATTATGCATTTTTAAAAAAAATTAATGACTGATGAAAGAGTGAATAGTCTGATATAACTAAGCTACTTTTATAATTGTCATGCATGTGTTGGTGTTCAGTAATAAAAATTATCAATAATCCTCTCTTAAGTACTTTCAATAGCAGACCAATTTATTTCTATTGATTGCCCGTTTCAATAAAAACCATTTACTCTTTACCACAGCTGTTTGTATGTATGAACTGTTCGTGAGGTGTTAATATATATTGTCATAAGGCTAAATATTTAGTTATGACTATCAAACCAGATATGGCCTATGTTTATATATAAACACCTACATATATGATTAATATTGACATAAATTTGTGTAGAGGATTAAAAACTGCTGGGAAAAATAAGTCGAGACATGAGCGTTCTTGTGACCTGTATTCGTTGAGAGAGAGAGAGAGAATACCGAACTACGGAGGGTTTATTCTTTTAAAAATGGAAGACAGTTCACCACACTGTACTTTAAATGCTCCTGCTCGCTCTGGCTCTTGTTTAGGGTTTTTCTCTGGGTCTTTCTCTGGCTCTGGCTCTGGCTTATAGGAAATATTTCTTCAAATATATTTGGCAATGAACAATGTGGTTTATATATTTGTATGTTGATTTTCAATTGGTTTCAAGACTTGTATTGACATTCTGGCTCTGACTCTGGCTCTTGCATCTGGCGTCTGCCGGCTGGTGATTGAGATCATATGTGGGTTGTTGTCCAGACGTTTTACACGTTACCTTGGTGTCGCTTTGAAGCTGGAAATGTTCATGGTTCAAATGCAGATTTGAAGATAGTGTGTAGGTGTAATAAAACTGTGTTTCTACACGTAAAGGTCAGTGGATTGAATGTAGGATTGAGGTGAAATATTTTCGGCATTTATGGATCATTGACTTAATAAAATTGCCAGGTTTTTGGACCATAGTAAACTATTTAAACTTTCTCTGCTACCATGTTAGGAAAAATCAGTAGAGACATGAACGTTCCTGTGACCTGTGTTTACTTAGAAGGAGAAGGAATTGCATGATCGCTACTATTGATTGGTTCAATTTGGATATATCATATTGGATTGCCGTGTAACACCAATAGATTGCATTGATTATTTTCCCAGGCTACATGTGCAATAGTAATTGCTAATAATATTAAATGTTTATAGCTTAATAAAGGAATATCTAAATTAATTAAATATTCCTGTTGTAACAAAAAACTAATACACAATATGCAGATACTAATTACTACTAATACAAATTTACAGAGAAATTCTCAATAGATGGATATTAAATTGTTATAAGCATTTATAATCTACTCCTGGCTGATAGAATAGATTAACCAAGTTTTTATCGCATTATCTGTAGTATTTAATAATAAAATACATTTAAATAGCATACTTCCTTGTCTAATTTATTTTAAATGTAAAAATACGATATATTACGGACTGTATAGACACAGAATACAAATTGAAAAGAATTAATACTAAGCAACCATCATAAACATAAGATCCCACTGCAGTCAGAGACTGAACTAAACTTATGTTTCTACAATGAAAATGTCAGAGTCTTCACTGTTGTGAGCAGACTCTGTTCCACTATCTACAGACATGTGATAGTCTTCTTCTTCACTGTACCTTCCCTCCTCTACTCCTCTTGCCTTTTGACTTGAGGTTAGTTTGAACTCTTGGTGAAGTCTTCATGAGATGCTTTCGTTACTTGACTCTGAGGAGAACCGGATACACTGTTTTTTCTTTTCCTTCATACCTATGGATTCTGACTTTAATGCTGTTGCAGTGGTAGTCTTGTGATTATTTCAAAAGAAAGATTGAGAAGGAGCTTTACGTCTTGTCAATGCCATGCTGACTACCACCAATCGCGTATGTTGTGCTTAACTGTATTCTTATACCTTACATAATCAAGATCTAGACTAAACAGTGATTGTTAGTTATAGAGTTATTGGTTCAAGTCAATACCAGTTGACTATAAGAAAGGTAATAAGCATTTGAGATAGGCATATTAAATAATAGCAATCCAACATGACTGTTCTCTAATATGTTATTAGCAACAGATTGTCCAATGATTATTCAAAGGATTATTTTGGATGCTATATATCACATATGTTTGTATCATCAATCACTGTAGGTGCAATTGAAAAACAAAGACCAACACCAGCTAAAAACCATAGCAAATTTACACTTCCATACTGCACCAAACATCCAGTCCAAATTAAATATACTTAATGACATTATTGAATCAATTCATTATTCTTAACTATTGTGTAAGTCTTAATTACTGATTGAAATCTCAATCTAAATGCTTCTTAACAGATAGAGGCTCAATGCTATATAACGAATAAATATTTGTGTAAAACATCATGGAGCTTTTCAGCTAAACACTTGTAGGGGCTTAAGTGTTTTAACATAATACTACATTATAGTCCATTAAATACTTAGTATATCTATCTAGTGGCACCAGTTCATAGCCAAATTATATATATTTTTAGTGCTTCATCTCTAACTACATTTCTTTTGCTGATCCTTTATTTCAGTTATTTGTTGTTCACCTTAAAGGTCTACTTACTATCTGTATCAATTAATATTGTCTTTTTAAAAGCTAAGCAGAGTCAAATTGAGAACATTAATATATAATATTAATTATATTGTGATGCTTTGTAAATAAGATATATATTACAGATGATATGCCAAAGATGCATACATAACCTATAGGCCAACTTTAACTAACAATAACCATTTACCAAAGTATATGTTACACCAGTTTAACATTTACTTAGACAGAGTTCTTATCTACTACCAATAATAGCTGGAAATATCTTGCTTTTCCTTTTATTATAAAAAACCAAAATCCTAATTACTTTTCCTGAAAAACAAATAAGAAATGGATGCCATGAATGTTTAAGGTTTCAATCGTATACTTTAAAAATCATGACAATATTATAAAGCTAATATATAAAATTGTGACTATAAAGATTATTATTACCACATCATGTACTCCGTAGCTAGTCACATACTTGGGGAATGATATTGATTGAACCATACAACGCAATCAGTGCAGCCAATGTACCCAATATTGGTGGCAGCCTGTGTTGTAGTTATTAACTTATCTATCTTAATTGACATAATGTTTGCAAGCAGAGAATCAAAGCCAGGGCAAAGACCTTTTGTTTCGTTTCATTACAGAATCACTTATGTTTGTCCTGTCATAGACAGACACTTAGATAGAATAAGATATAATATATTGTACAGAGATTAATTAATAAAGTTTTATTGATTATTTGTAACTATAACCATTTTGACTTATGCTATATATATATATAACTATATTTAATACCAAAAATGCGCTTTGGCCTGCACCACAAACATTAATACACCACGAATACTATAGCAGAAGTACTATATAGTGACACTGCATACTAAACATAATGTTATCCCGGTATAACTATAACTGTTGCACTCACCAAGAACCTCAAAATGCTGAGCAGTCATGTGCCAAGATAACGTGTCATACAAAATATTTCAGGATCTTGGCATCAAGCCTTGATAAACTGGTATGTCCATAACGTCTGCTAATGCCAACCAGTGAGGTAATTATTATTTTAGCCATCGTAGATGACAATCAGTGATTGCAAATAGAAAATCAAAATAAGAACAAATATACTTGGTTTATAATCTTACTGAAAAATACCATATATTGGTTCTGTTGCATATTGACACCTTTATATTTATGTAGAATACACCAAAAAAAGACCAATTAACTCGTACGACTAGAATTTATGATTGAAAATCGCAATCATAGGCGATCCAAAAATCTACTACAATTTCAGAGTGCCAAGAGCAATTAGAATAATAGCATATTCAATACTCTAACTAATATTTTTATAGTTACAGTATACATCTTTCCACATCTAGGCAAGTTAAGAGGTGGCCACATTAACTTTATAACTTTTTTAGTAATATTATTACTATATATTGAGAAATCAATTTACCTGGTTGAGATGTTTCAATGTTATACAATACTCTTTATCTGATTGGTTCATATCTATACGTTATCATATCGTAGTTCACTAGTTGTACTAAGTTGCTACTGGTATGTGAGCACTTATATTAATGAGGTAATTAGCTAAAGAGCCATTCAGATGAGGATACAATTTTATTAGCCAATAAGAATCTTTACAATCGGTCTCATTTACGAAAACGAATACAGCCATACGGGAGTTAAAGCATGGTTAACACTCGATAAACAATGTGCAGCAATAGTAAAAGAAACGGTTCTAGACATACAAAAGAACTACAAAGAATTATTAATAAACCAGATCCATTGGCAGGTGCCAATGAGACATACCAGAATAAAAATAACTACATATCTTAAAAAGAAGGCTATGAACAGGCAGAGAAGAAAACCCAAACAAAAAACAGAAGAACAAGAGCAAGGCGTTCATTTATACCGACGATTCCAAAGGAGTCAGGGTTGGTATAAATTTAGCAGGAGATACCATGATTGCAGTTCAGCATACCAAATATGATAACAAGAATTTACTTCTTACAAGCAAAGAAACTTTGACCCTACGAATCACTCCACTAGATCCAATTTGATCCGAGTCAAATTATTTTCTTAGTATCAACAACCAAGAGCTAATTAAAGAATTATTATTAAAGATATTTTGTCCTATTTTCTAAATGTAGTTATGTTTCATAGCTTATTCATTAATAATGATTATCTTAATCCTCTATCAAAGAGGGTGGACCTTGGACAAACGAGGCCATCACATATCCATCGGAACGCAAAGGACATGATGATTATTAATTTGGCATTGTTCGGTCTTCTGGTCATCGGACTGATATTTTCCCGCTAAAAACCTTAAATGACCAGTCAATTTCAGCTTGTTTAATACATATATTACTCATGTTAAAAGTGGCACCTGACTATTGCAAGAAGAGAATGTAAGATAAAAACTACATAGCTTTTATTCAGTGTCACTGCAAAATCAGTAGTCTCCAATCTCTCTCAGCCGGAGCCTTTTTATACATTCTAAGTTGTATTGTACGTAAAATACTTAAGAACTCAGTATTAAATAATTGTGCAATTATAACTATTGTTATTTTTCCAATTTTGTGTATCTAGCTATATTTGACATAGCTCTCCATATCCATTTATGACAATAACATATCAACACCTGGAGATCAGAAAAAAAAACCCCGACTTCTTCACCCCAAGACAGTATGTTCCAATCATCATATCAATTGCTAATTTGCTGCAATCACTAACAACAAGAATTCACACTTTAAATGCAATAGCTGAAGCAATTATCACATTGCCAATGTATCTAGGAACAAAAGTGAAGCCGCTTTATTGAAACCTTCTCGAATAAATTAAGATCAACAGTTAGCAGGATATGTGAAGCTGGGCCGGTGTGAGTAATCGTCCCCAATGGAAAAAATCGCTTTAAATTAATTTATTAACTTAGAATTACTATAGCTACTATTTATTATTTTGTTCTGTAATATTTTCCTCGTTGATAAAATACAGAGGCACGGAGTGAGTACAAGGTCTTGTATTCTAAACCTCTAAAAGGTATATAGATTACCTAAATCTGTTATGTCAAGTGATACTACACCAATCGTTCGTGATGTATAATTGGCACTATTTACCGGGTACGATAAACCCGTAGTGTTTCAATTACTTTGAACCTAGCTGCAATAATTGGCACATATACAACCTCAGCAGGGCTCAAAAACTTAAATGCAGATCTGTGTTTCATGTCTATATGATCGTATTCAATCTATCCGCTTCGGCAATAGTCTCATCCGTAAAGCCAAAATCATTAATTTAGCCCTGCATTGTAGCACAACATACGACCAATGCTATTATATTATTTTCTATTGGGCTCCTAGTTGCCCGTATCTATTAATTCCTACTTAAAAAATAATGGCATCAAATATGATATTAAGATTTTTTCAGCAATTGGGTTCTTTTTTATCAGGATAATTTCAATGTCTGGATGTTTGCGGATATATTCCTTGGTAAATTTTCAAAGTAAAAAATAGTAACGGGTCAATTTGACAATACAACAATGTGTTGTACTTGTAATTATGTGATATTGCAAACATGAGTTATAGAGATTTATTTGTGAATATTTTACCTTTAAAGTCCAGGGTCGTTAAAAACTTCTGTGGGACCATCATACCAATTTAAATATATATGAAACATGATTAGAATTAAATGGTTATAATTTATATGAGATGCTTTATTTTACAGGGAAACCAAAAAATCTACGACTAAACAGATAACTAATACATGTTAATTTTATAAAACGATATATAGATGTTGTTTTGTTACTATTTTCCTTTGCATTTCTTATGCTTACTTACGACAACCAGTATAATAAAGGGCGCGTTTGAGAATAAACATTCTACTGTACCCGTGTTGAGTTAAAAATATGATGCATAAAATAATTTGCATAAAATTTCTTACGCGGAATCCCCACCCCACTCCCAATTCTTTCCCTCTGCCAAGGTTACCAAGAAGATTACATGGTATTTGAACAATGCATTTTTATATACCAGAGCTATTCGCGCTTGCTTAGAAAGACAATAACTAATAACCGAAGGTGATTGGCTAAATTTATAGGGATTGAATCAAAACAAAAAAGCATCTTGAACCAATGACGTAGCACCTAGAGTCAAATATCTTTTTCTATATATAGATTTATATTTCCTTATGTGCTTTTATGTAGTAGATGCCATAAATTAAAATTTATTAATTTAACTAGAATATCTATTGTATTTTTTTATACGTATTGTGTTTTTTTTTAGCCACTATATGACTATATCATTTACACATAGGATAGCCAATACTCATTTTTATATTGGATGATTTCGTAGCCGAAGGAGTGATATTAACTTAAATTTCCTCGATTGTTCTAAATATGATGTAAGATGACTTAAGCACAATCTATATATTAGAAATGAACCATCTCAATGAACATTAGTGGGGACATACCAGCTTTAATAAAGTGTATAATCTAAGCCCATACCGGTTCTGGGCAAGCGTTTTGATTCCTAAATGGAATGGAAGAGTTTATCCAACTAGTTAAATCGAACACGTATTAGATTTTGTAGCATGCATTGCTCAATCTAAATATACTAGATTTAGGAGCTTTTTTGGAACAGTTAATTAGGTGAATTAACAGTCACAATATATTTTGAAAAATATAGAATGTATAAAAGTTAAAAAAAAATTCAATTGTTATCATATATTATTTTATCTCTGTATTTCTTTAGTCTTATTTCAAATATGATTTATTATATATCAACACAGCATATGAATATCGGTAAGTCATACACACTTTTATCTTTAGTCTTCAGCGATTGATCCTTTTAAATGCCAATGAAAAATACGTACACGAGTATATAAGCATTTGTAATGTTCAGTTCGTGCTTATTAATTAAAATTAATTTTACAAGTGATTTGGTTTACAACAATATACGCTGTCTTAAACATAGATGTGCTAGGCTAAATCTTCAGAAAGTATTCAATTGATTGGGGTGATAGTTGATGCGTTCTATTAAGTACTTAGAAAATAGTAATCATTAATCATGACAAATGTAGATCCCAAGTTAGCGTATGCAATACCTTTTACAGATCAGGATATGGGCTCTCGAATTCAAACACTTGAGGACCATATTGCCATGCTAGGTCAAATGATCAAGCAACAACAACATAACACTACTGTTCACGAACCTAAGCCGGCAGACCCTAGGCCAATAGGTTTGGTAGGGTTTGCAATGTCAACTATCATGTTGGGCTATGTTAAGGCAGAACTGGTAGAGCCCGAGTCCGCCTCATTGCTTACGGTGTGGGGGTTTACGATCGGAGGGATCGTTCAATTAATTGCTGGTATTTTAGAGCAGAAACAAGGTGGTGTTTTTGGGAGTTGGGCCTTCACACTATATGGCTGTTCGTGGTTGGCTACAGGCCTGTTTGACATGCTAATCGCCATAGAAGTTCTGCAGCAAACTGGGCCCATGGGTCAGTGCGCCAAGGCGTCTATGATGGTTATTTTTTCCTTCATGTTGACAGTGCTATGTTTCCATATCTCCATCTATACTATTATCATGATGAGTTCGGTTACACTTCTCTTTCTATTGGAGGCAATAGCTTTTGCCACGGGATCTAGCCCGTTGATGAGAGCTGCCGGATGCTTTGGCATAGTTAGTGGTGTCATGGCATTCATACTTGCGTTTGCTATCAATTGTAACACTTTGTGGCAGAGAGAGGTGTTTAAATTGGGCGAATTCAAATACAAACCTGTTGCTGCTTCAGATGCTCTTTATGCTGGGACTAGGCATGATGCCATTAATGAGATTGGAAACATTAACTCTCCAACCAGAATTCTTATAAACTAGGCTTCGTATCATTATTTTATAAATTTTTAAATGCATACTTAACACAAATGAATATGCTTACATATTAATAACAATCCCTCATGCAACAAACGTAGGCTTACATTCTATATGGGTGAAAAATATATATATTCCTTTACTGGCAGGCTTTGGAAACTAAAAATATAAAGCCAAATATAGAAATAAAATTTGAACTACCATATGAATATTCTGGAATATTTTTTTAACAAAATTTAAGTAGAATACAAAAATCTGGGTACTTTCATTGATGGTATGGTAAGTATGTAGATAAAATTAGAGAAAACTTTTGGTTTTCACGTCATTACTGAGGGTTAGTTTTGTCGAGTATGGAGAACTACATATGCAACATAAACAGAAATTGTTGTAGTCGACGAATCAATACTAGGTTATTAGTTAGTCCCATATACAATCTAGTAGTATATCTTATGAGTATAAAAGTCTGTCCAATATTGCTTGATACACAATATGGGTCAAAATCGCTGTAATCTAATTAATTAGTTGATTAATACGGGACTTTAATTAGTATACATATGGTATACTCTAATTCAGGAGTACAAAGGTCACTTTCTGCCACAGCACTAACACATGAATCTGTAATGCGATTAAATCAATTTCTTTGGTGTTGACTATATTTTTCTGCTTTCAATCCACTGGCAGTCAGGCTAGGTGAATCTCCCTTCTGCTTTGTGCAACTATTATTGAATAATATTGTAGTATGCATTAAAAGTGACCAGATAATAGAAACTTTGTTATTAAGCTAAGCGAGACAGTGGCTAATTCAAACATTCTACATTTTCAAGTAGCCATACACATAGATCAATTATTTTGAATATATGCATCTATTAGTCTCCATATAACCTCGCCACCGGAATGTTGTTGAAGGTTGTAAAGATATGAAATGGTAGTAGAATTAGTTCCGCCGAAAAAGCCGTCCTTGAAGGTTGGAGATTTGTTGTAGGGAGCGCGATCAAGTTACTGTCAGTCATTACATGCTTTTGCTGTCTAATCGTTGTATACGGAGATAACTTAGAGAACTTGTGGCTGCCAAATTCTTTTCAAAGTTATTGCCCAAAATATTAATAACGGTCCCGCTCACTGCACGATTATATTTATTTTTTTCTTCTTATTCTAGGATATATCATATTTACTCATTACTGGTTTTGTTGTTAATTCTATAATGCTAGTTAATTGCATAACTTTCTTAATTAGATCAAATTATTATGTATTATGCAAATACATTAGCTGAGCCATACAAATGAGGACAGGATGGATTGATTATTGAAATAAGATCAAACAATTCTAGTGGGCCTCAGTAATCTTTTGCAAGATTGTATTAGCTAATAAGGATTTTTACAATTTAGCCCCATTTACATTCATGAAAACATCTGTGTGGGTGTTTTTACTTTAAGTGACAATCAGCCACAAGAAAAAACGGACCAATTGAATAAAGATATCCAAATTAAGAAAACGAGGAAACAAAACCACTACGCCCATTGATTACCCGATCAGGAGCTACAATCAGATTCCATGTGATCACTACACACTGTTCGCTAATTGGATTCTTGAATTGGACCGCCAAAAGTTCGAGATCCGACATCTCATTTGGGGTATCTATGTTATCAGGATACATGGCAAAACCAAACGTGCGCAACTACAAGATGTTAATACACCTCCTGAGGTACCTCAACACGTACAGCGGGGATACCATAGGATATCTTCCAGAGCTCATCAAGATGGCTGCCTTCTCTGATACTAACTTTGTCAATAAGTATCAAGGAGATGGGAAATCTATTACTAGATGTCATTTATTGCAGGTGGCTTAATAGATTGGTCTAGCAGGAAACAATTTATAACAACTTTATGAAGCTGTGAATCTAAATATGTTGCAATGTCATCATGCTGTCAACAGGTGGCTTACATCACTGCCATTTTAGATGGGCTAGGTTTTGATTCAGAATGCGTAGCATTATATGAGTACAATACTTCGGTCATTCATTTGAGTTCCCGTAAGGTAAGTGCGTGCCTAAGAATGCACTCCACATTGCGGTCCGTTTCCATTACATCAGGGAAGCAGTAAGCAACTATGAGATTGAAGTTAGAAGTGTATCATCCGCGGATCAGGCGGCCGACTGTCTCACCAAGAACCAAGAACCGCGTCCTTTTGAACAAGCCAAGCGTCTTCTCATTGCCCCAGAACCTTAACGCTACGTAACATCAGGCATCCCTGGAGAACGTGGGCAACCGTACCAAGACATACTCTTCTACAACCTCAACACTCAAGTTATTGAGCTTGTGGAGGAGGATTCAAAAAAATATTGACTGTTCCGCTCACTGCACAATTACAGTTATTTGTTTATTTTTCCTATTCTAGGATATATTATATTTACTCATTACTGGTTTTGTTATTAATTCTATAATGCTGACAATTCAATCAATTTATAATTAACTGTGAACATTAATTAATTGCATAACTTCTTTAATTAGATTAAATTGATTTGTTGATACATTTTATGCAAGCATATTAGCTCATGAACCATACAAACGGGACAGGATAGTACAAAATTGTCGAAATAAGATCAGACAATTCTAGTGGGCCTCGGTAATCTTTTGTAAGATTGTATTAGCCAATAAGGATCTTTACAATCATTCCTATTTACGTTAATGAGCACAGCTATGTGGGTGTTAACCTAAAGTAACACCCGCAATAAACAAAGGTCGAGAAAGCATAAAAGGAATAAAAACTGCTAATAATAAACACGGACTCTATTTTGTTTTAATAAAGTTCTTGTTTACGGTTCTTCTCATTATTTTTTTATCAAAGATACAACACACTTTGAATAGTTATTGATTTCTTATTCAAGATTAACAATAGCAACGCGACGCTTGGAATTGTCCGGGTAATTGGTAGTTATCTTGAGGCGCCAATAATACTTGATGTAAGAAACTAAAAAAACAATTGTAATTTTGCAACTTGTGTGGTAGTAAGAAATTTAATGTGATGAGTATTAAGTCCTTTACTAAAGAAGTGTAACTATAAAACTATTGAGCTCAAAGGTATTACTCTTCCCAATTGTATATTGTGTTTAGAACCGTGCTTATTATTAGTGGGGTTTTTTTTTTCTTTTTCTCTTGCTGTAACCTCCTTTTTTCGCGGGGGTCAATCATAGCTGTGTTCACTATGCCTCTGGGACCGACCGATCCTTATTGGCTAGTACAATTCCTGAAATGTTACCCCCTGGAATTGTCTGATCTTATTCCGATACTCGAATACTATTGTATCCTCATTTGAATGGCTCCATTAATGCAAAATGCTCACATACTATATATTGACAAATCAAATTACCTGGTAAAGAATGTTATTCAGTTAACTAATATATGATTGATCATTTCATCATCCGTTTGTTTCATTCGGAGTTAATGGTATTGTAGCCGATTCGTACCATGGCCCGCAATGTGTGACGAAAGTGGTATGCAATAGCCGGAACAGGCATGAATATTTTGGACAAAAGTAACCTACAATATCTTACGCGGTACACAGAACATGGTAGAGGTTAAAAACGTATGGAGAAACCATGCATCATAAATAATTGCAATGATTGTTTGTTTCCGAATTGAACACTTTATATATATGAAATATAAGTGATCAGTAATAATAATATATATCTATTATAATAAGAATGATAAGCTACCCATTTGTCCTCTGGCTAATTTAAATAGTCTAACGTAGTCTTAAGTTTTACAGATCATGTACGTATAGCACTGTAGTCGTACATTTGAACATCTAATTTAAATATGATGCCAAGACAATCTATACAACGTGCAATTACAAGTGCACTTTGCTTTATCATTATTCTTGTAAATAAAGATTTAATTGTTATAAACGCAACCATGGCCAGGACTATGGTGCTGATAGTAGTTTACACATCTGAAAGAGAAAAAAATATTGGCACAGCGTCGTAGTATTTAGCATCAATCTAATAATATTTGTAATAAAAGGTCATGGAAAAAATAAAAGGTAAAATAAGTTCACTTTAATAATCAATAAAGTTTTAAGTTCAGCCAAAACAAGGTGATTTTACAAGGTAGTCCTGTGAATAGTCAAAATCTTCCTGTTGTATGTTGTATAATATTATATTACATGCTTATTAATTTTGTAAGTATCTTGCTTTTCTGATTTTTTTTTTGCATTCATGTTCTCATTATGTATAATAAAAAACCAGAAACAAGCCTGATTAATGCTCACTGTATACAATGCAACACATATAATACGTAAATCTTCAACCTGCAGTGTACGGAGATAGTGTGTGTATATGCAGGCCTGTATTTGTTTGGAATCATGATTGTTCACGTATACTTAGTATTATGAGAACATACACATTTTCCACAACTTTTATCAGTTAGGGCCTAACAATTTAAAAAATGAAAATAAACAACCCTACAGATAATCCCATTGTCAGCCCATGGCTAACAGGTTACATTTGTGTATTGCTGTTTACCAATCTGCTATAGTAAAAACGTATTCACCGGGAGTGCCCAAGAATCATAGCTGCCTTAACAGGGGTATTGATAGGAACTTGGTCGGAAATAATACCCAACAGATGTGCTGCTTTTCCAGGTATATTCATGGGAACTTTGACAGCATTAATATTACCAGGGCTCCTTAATTCGTCATCCCAACTTCCCTTGCGAGTATAATTTGGCATTTCAAGCTTACTTAGGTAGTCGCCTGCCCCAGAAAATACAATTCTATCGAAAAGACGAGAGCCGCCTCTGGGAAGAGAGCTGATAGATCTTGAATTGATCACCGATTTTTCGGTTGATTCTGATGAAGTATTAGTAGAGGTATGCATACTAGGACGAGCTGAGCTTACAAATCGCCTGACATGACTTCTCAGGGTAGTGCGGTCTTTAACTTGTGATGTATTGAACTGATCATCACTAGTTTGTTTAGGTGTTTCACTTGGAAAGTTGGATGCAGTTAAGGGACTTGAAGAGCTATTTGAAGCAGTTGAAGAGCTAGTGGAACATGCATCACTGCTTAGTCGACTATATGGTTCCGGGACCTGACAACTTTGGAGTGAGTTGCGTCGTTTGGGAACCCGGAGTGGCATTATTGCCTCTGATTTTGAATCAGAAAGGATACTTTCTGTGTCGCTGTTGTGACCTGACACAGCATCTGCAGAAGAATATAAGTCTGGAACAGTAGAAGGAAAATCGACAGCTTGATCATTATTCAACATTGATGCATCTTCAAGAATTACATGTTCATGTAAGTCGGCCAAATCGTGTGGTTCCAGGTCGTGTGAGGCGTTATTTTTTGAACGCAAACAATCTATCACCCCTTCGTACGCCATAGTGGGATATGCAGCATGTCGTAAAAATCTTATTTTATCGCCAAGGAATGAGCCACTAGAACGTTTTGTCACCTCATCATTGGGAGATGTCAGCCACAAAAGTGTAGGATAATTACTTGCCATCTGAACCTTTTCATCGTCTAGTCCTAATAGACGCGATTGCTTCGACCTGTTCAAAGGTTCTGTGTTTTTGTTTTCTTGGAAGTGGAAGGCCAGTGGTGATCCACAAGATTCTGTCATTTCATTCCCATCCTCAGACAAGATCTTTTCACCAAATTCATCAAACTCGTTTGAGTTACAGTTAGATTTGCTACTATTATAGGAATGCCAAGATGATGGTGCATGTAAAGGGGGCGCCGTCACAGGGCAAATATAGTCGTCCAATTTTTGGCATCCTATATATATCAGGAATCTAGGTACACAGTCTAAATGCATCATCTTGAACACAACGGCTTGGGCTGAGAAGAATAAATCAATGGGTGGCATTCGGATAGGTATGGTTTTGTCCACTACTGCCAGTCGTAGGGATTGAATTTTCTGGGTGATTTGGTTCCATGTATGCTCATCTATATTAACTTCCATTTCACTGCCCTGTTCAATAAAGGTGTCGTATATATACAGGCATGCAGCTTGCACTTTAGTGGATTCTACTCCATATTTTTCGTATAGCAGTTGATAAGCATCCACGTCCCACCAGAATAAGACATTCTCGTGTGCATGCTGTGGATGGGCAGCGGTAATAGCGGTGTTAGAATAAACACAGAGACAAATTTTTTACATGGTCACACTATAACTCGTAGACATTGAAAATGGTATGAGTGTGATGTGATATGCTATGACATGGAGTGGCAGATAAATCCCATGCGGTGGTTGACTTGATACATATATTTATAGCAATTAAAGACATAAAGCAGAAGGGATGCATATTCGCAAGTGGGCATGGAATGCGATTGACGGAATATATATAGTAACTGTTCAAAATAGAGGCGTAAAAATAGAAGAAACGCAAGGAAAAAAAAAAGTAAAAGCAGGTGCAATAAACATTAAGAGATAGAAGATAGATCGAGTATTAATGCCTGTGCATGTCCAATAGTTTGTATATGACTCTTTATAATTTGGTTCGAGTATTAGTGCTATATATTCCCTTTTGCTTTTAGATCTACGAATATGTATATTGGTTTATATAAGGGTCGGACTGGAAGTGGGCTAGACAGCTGGGTGTTACAAAAGTAATCACAACTCATACAACTAGATGAGCTTCTACCATAGATTTAAAATTACTTTGACTAATTTAACAACAAAAGAGAAAAGGAAGGAAAAAGTAGGTCTAATATTGACAATGTTAGTTGGTACTGAAATTGTTTGGGTGATGCGGGGAGGACTGGAAGATTAGGAGGAAAACAGGTAAGATTAATAAAAAGAGGAAAAAAAATGACAAGAGTAGAACATCGTGAGATTAAGAAAAATGCAAACGTAGGAATCTAAAGAAGAAAATATAAATCACATTAACAAACCTGCAGCATGCGGAGAAGTAAAGAAGAGATCCAAGTTGAGACGATGCATTAAAAATGATATACATAAAACGATAAACCATAAAATACACATGACTTGTTTCAATTCTGTAAGCAACTCCTTACCTGTTGTTTCATAAATTGTAAAAACCCTTTAGTAACAGCAGAGTTCCTACATCTGAGCAATTGTTTGAACTCGAGAACAGTTAGGCCGTTTATTTTGTTATCCATATTATCGCTAGGTTCAACAGTAGACATTGATAGCTTATATTAATCTTGAAAAAAAAAAAAACAATAAAATTAAAATATAGATAAATAATACGAAATAAAATAAAAGTAATAATTACTTGGACTATTCATTCTATAGTAAACGCAATAAAATATATAAACGCGAAAACTAACAAAAAATATCTGGACCACACACACCCAGTTCAAGTGATATGATGAGAAACGGTAACAAATTTTGATCTATCGGATTAAGGATTGATGGACCTTGAACCAATCATAAACGAGAGCCCTATAACTTAAAATAGATATTCTACTGTCATCTTTAGAGTAAAGGAATTTTAACTTATGGCATGTATATTTCTCTTTTGTGATTTGACAACCCCAAATCTTATAGTTTATCTTTATTCA
This sequence comes from Ichthyophonus hoferi, assembly GCA_002751075.1. NCBI lineage: Eukaryota > Ichthyosporea > Ichthyophonida > Ichthyophonidae > Ichthyophonus > Ichthyophonus hoferi. The sequence goes on from NAOQ01000255.1 coordinate 17,860, forward strand.
AACATAAAAGAAGTAAGTTTTTGTGATTTTTTTCATTGATTTTCTAAAAATAAATTTAAATATTTATTCTTGCACGCTATTTTTAGATGGATCAGCATATGCATGTAAACTGTTTACAAATACAAACTTTCTAATTCACCATAAACTAAGATGAATAGATTAGATAGAGAGTGGAGCGAAAAGAGTAAAATTATTAGAAACTCTTGGCTGCTTACTTACTGGAATCTATTGTTGTATTGGACATGAATTTCTTGGCGTCTATAGGTCAGCTATAGCAAATGCTCGTATGTGCATTAAATATTTAATGAATTTATGTATTTCTATATATAATTATATTTATTTAATAATATTATGAATTAGAATTACCCATGTAGTCGGGAAAAAATATTTAGTGCATTCTTTTGTTACATGTCAATCAATCGATCAAAATTAAATCAGCCAATGGCAGAGGTCCCGCAACTATAGAACAAGCCATTTCCGATCATAGGTTTTGGTTCAGATAAATCTTTGAGTAGTGGTTCTACACTCCTGCAACCACTTGAAGCAGTTAAAACACTTTATGTACGTATTTGGAAAATTGGGTGCCTTTAAAAACATATTTACCCTACCTGACCATCAGCCAACAACTGGCTTCCCAACTTACTGTGCACAACTAGTCTTATCAACCTTACAGGCTTAGTTCTTAACTTTGGTTGACTTGTTTAATAATAAAAACGTATATCTGTACTTCGTGTATATTAAGGGATACCCCCTAACCCCTTATTTCCATTTTTTTTTTTCCCTTTTAAACAAACATATACACCTCTACTTATTCCCGGCCGGATAGAATCCCACTGTCAATATTAATGGTAAAGATATTGCTCTACTATGCACCGTGGCTATTGGTAGTTCTAAAAGTACTCGTGTTATATGCTAAAAACAAACATAATTTAGATCTGAATAAATACATCCCCTTAACAATATTTTGGAGGATAGAAACTTTTTTGTTTTCAAAAAATATCTACTTCAATAAGATGTTTAAATTTTTAAAAACATGTGCCAGACTATTTTTAATTTTTAAAGAAAAAAAGGCAGTATTTTTAAGCATCTTCTGATAAGTACACAGGATTGCTGAGTTTATACTCCGGAAAACATATTGTGAGAAAATTTACTTGGATGTCACATCCCTAGCTGGCGCCCCAAACACCAAGTTTGTAACGTGTAAAAGAAAAAAGAAAAAAATTTGAGTACTTTAAGATTTGCATCTAAAATATCAGTGATATATTGCCAATACAAGGTTATTTAAAGATTCTGATGTGAACTAAAAGGATTGCGACTTTTTATTAAATATGTCCACACTTGACGAATAAAGATTCCTTAAAAGCCTCAACTAAATTGGTTTTTCCTTTAACCCTGGAGTTTTTTATCTAATTTCTCTAGGCTATTGGCTATAGGTAAATTAACTGTACATAATGGTGATGTTATATAAAAAAAACCCCAAAACTAAAATCACGTTGCATGATAATGGTTGACTATTATTTCAAATGATGCTAATTAGTCCACATTGGCATAGCACAAGCGTAAAACATTAACAATAGCCAATTGATGTTTTTGTTTTGATTTTAAAGTTATATTTGACAAATTCAAACTAAACCGACGCTTAATATAAAGGATCACATGTTAATTTATCGCCGAATAGGACCTACCGTTGGAAATTAAACTATTCCTTCCATTCACACCTATGCCTAGAAAACAAACTGGTAAGTTCTATTGCCTAGATGCATATGCAAACGGTGCAAAAATGGCAAGGTTTCATGAATATCGTATTTTGTTGTATTTCTAGCTCTTTGTCGGCATTAGATTATAATCTCAGTGTTCAGATTTTTTTCTCCTATCGAGAATATTAAAAACTGTTTAGTTTTTCTTGACAGTAATAATAACAATCACATGCACCCAGCCTTAGCACCTTTTACTGATCGTACACACTGTGCCATTATTATAAACGCATCTAAGTGTATTAAAGCAGGAGTCTCTCCTCAATTTGTAGAAAAATACTTAGAGAGTTGAGGTTAAAACCATCGTACACTCCTTTGTTTACATTAAATGTATCTCATCTTTGTATTGAAAGCGGGTTAGAGCTAAGCGCTGGCACTATTTCTAGCCCTACAAGATACTCCTAAAAAAAATCCTAATTGGTGCCCCCAAAGTCTGTAAGTCACCAGAACTACTGTAGATCCTTATACTAGTTTATGAAGCTCCCTTATTTTACTAAAGATTAATCAAACCATGATCTTCATTAAGCCATTTTTAAAAATCAAGAACCATAAAGTGCAAAATACTTGCATAGAAAATTAAACTCTATTTCATAATTAAACCTAAAATTAATTGACTATATCACAATCTAAGCGGCTATAGTGTTATGTTGGAACCAAAGTTTCCATGTACGTTTTCCTATCGTACCCTGACATTTGTTTTTTGTACCATCAAAAGAAACATTGCATTATTACCAAATTGAAACCTGTTACAATATTTCTGTTAGCTTACTCATGTGATTACAGATTAATAACTTAGGCATTGATAGAACAGATATGTTCAATTATACACATACCCACTAGACTTTCAAATAACGAGTTGGCTGTATTTTATTGTATAGCATAAAGATAGTTTTTAAACACCAAGAAGAATATATTGCTGAAGGAAAATTATTTTTCCATCCGTCATTTCACATATAATTGCTTTCAAAATATATACATATCGTGGATTCTCTCGTCTGTCACTACTTCATCTTAATATAGTCCCGAACCCGATTAAAACTAGTTAACCAATAAATATGTACTTGATCTTACATTCAATTGGATTGGTTGCCAAAAACCCCGAGTTAAAACAAGGAGTAAGTACTACTCACCTGGTCAATATATTAAAATACCAATTGTATATTAAAACATTGTGTACAACAATATCATTAAAAAGCTATAATTAAATTATGACCGTATTTCTATTCTCTGAAGCACGCAATCTTTTATTTCTACAAGCTATATAAGCTTGCGGCATCGACGATGTTATTGGTCCGCTAATAAAAGCCGGCAATGCAAGTAAAAAGTCGTGCCTTCTGAGATTAAACACGCAGTCATAAACTAATTATAATTTTCTCATAGTATTTTGGCAGCCAATCCAATTGAAAGTAAGGTCCATAAATCATTGAAAACTTGGTTGACTCGCGGAATACCGTATAATAATAGCTCTGTCCTACAATTAAGATTTAGACCTGATAGACGAGAAAATCCACAATATGTATATATTTTTAAAGGAGTTATATATTAAATGACAGATGGGAAAATACTTTCACTTTAACAAAATCCCCATATTTGGAACCTAATAAAAACATAAACGAGACTACCCAAAAGGGGTCTCTTATAGAAAAATGATCTAAATGATCAGCTAGTGGCTTGGTCATCAGTGAGATCTCGAACCGCACTCAGCCATGTATAATTTTCTGGATCGCAAAACGGCTTCTTAGCCAAACCAAAATATCAGGTTCCTTACATATATACAAGGCTGAAAGGAATAATATAGGACTCCAGTCCTTCAAAAAAATATTACCTCATCTTTATTTATTTTTGGAAAATCTAATATATATTCTATCAAGTATAACTAGAAAGATAGAACTATATGATACTGATAGCAATCTACAACTAGAACAATTTATTGGAAACAGTAGCTGGCACAAATCGACGAATAGGCTACAGTAGAGTGATTCGTATGGTCAGAACTTATTTACTTGTATGAGGCAAATTTTTGGAATCGTATTTGGTCCACTGAATTGCAATCGTGGTATCCTCCGTTGAATATATTCCAATCCTGAATCTTTTAGAATCTACTGTATCAATGAAGGTAGATATTCTATTGGTATCTACAGTACAGGAATTATGAGATTACATAATGTAATTGGTAATTGTAATGAATAACGTGATTGCTTGCGATTAGAATTTCCGATCAGAAATTAATCTCAACACAATTTAATCTTAATAATTCTCCTATTGAAGAAAGAGTTACTGTATATCCTCAACCAGTTTTGGATAACAGTTATTTTATTTACAGTAAAAACCTTTGTAAGAAATTGAAGGCTTCTTTATCCCTCAATCAAAAGTGTGAGCTTCAGGAAGAGTTAGATAAAGCTTTAATATACTCATTACCGATGATAAAGATAGTGATTGTCCTTAAAATCAACTATAAATGGAAGGACGTACAAAGACTTGTATTAGTTCTGTCTCCAATATTGTATTTAGCACTGTTTAACCCCAGTGTCATACTATTAGAACACAGGTTCATGTTATTCATATTATTGCTACCTTTTCTCAAATATGGAAGAAGCTATATCAGCTTATCAAATGGCTTGTGCCATCCTTATGTATAATATAACGAACCACTTCATTACTCAATTTACAAAACCAATTAACTTTAAAATATTTTTGTTTGCTATTACAAGTTAGTATAATGCTTTGCTTTTATGTAGGATCTATGCAAAATGATAAACAGGGACTTCATTGTTAATAGCTCAGTTGACCTCGTACAAAGATATACCAAGTTAATATTTATTAATATCTTAAGCTCTATTTTGGGCATTAAGTTGTCAACCAATTAACTTACTGTGATTCGTACTTTAGCTGCAATTTTTTTATGACAGCTTCTCATACCTATTTAATGCTTGGATCCAATAAGAATATGTCAGTTTCATACTTTAAATTATATAGACACAAAGCATATTGTTGACGCCTTCTTTTATTTTTTGGTATAAACATATGTTAAAGTTTTTCTGCCCCTATAAAAACTAGGCTGTATACTCTATAATATCTTATAAGGAAATAGTTATTGCTTTTGTAGCATTGTACCTTTAAACAGTCTGTAACTTTTAGAAAGAGGTTTCGATTGGTAGTTTAGAATTAAGCATTAATTGATAATAATTAATCAATTACATAATGTCACTAATTATATTTAATAAGGACCAAATGTTTAGTGCTGTCTAACACGTACATTTACCATGGTTTTTAGATAGTGTTGATCATCTGTATTTTAATTACACATAATGAGAAATGATACATTTGTGATACATAGCATCATCCTTGACATAATTACTTGGACAAATGTTGCTGACGACATATTAAATAACAATTAGATTGAGTACCTATTCAATGGTATGTTTAGCTTAAAGGCTTATCACCTGGTCAACTGGTATTGACCTGAACCAACAACTATACAACCAACAACCCCAGACTAAGTCTGGATTCTAACTTCATAGTGTTGCTCAATAAATTATTGTACTTTATTCTTTCTCTGTTTCAAGAGGATTTTTGACAGTAACTAAAAGAGAAATATCTACTTCCACAGTACCAAGAGTAAAACATAGGACTACCATTACCTCAGCAACCAAATTGTAATTTGGAGAGAAGAAGAAAAACATGGTACAACTCTCCCTCGATTCCAGTGAAAAAGAGACGTCAATGAACCTTTTAGAACTTTGACATCAGCTCAAGTAAAGCAGAAGATGAACACCCTATTTCCATTGATAGTGAAACCAAGTTTGCTACGAGCAGTTTAGATTTCAGCAACATACCTTATATATAATGTTATTAACTATTTTTATTTGTTTTTCTTAAGGCACGATAGGGCGGGCAGCTGAGGAGTACCTTTCTTTGTTACTCTATTTTTCCCCTCTAAACGTAGGAAAGGTTTATCACAGTGCAAATGCAAAAAAAGTCAAAAGGAAACTAAGTAATTCGTGTTCCAGGGTAAAAATTGCAAACACTAGTATAATCTAATTATTGCTAAGAATTACTTTATTAAGCTCTTTTTAATGAAAGTATTTCTACCTGTCCCTTTATAAACCTTAGTTTCAAATCAGGTAGAATTTTGAATGTCAGCAATTGTATAATAAATAGAAGTCTAAGTTGCTCCAGACTCTACTCTACCCTGCACTCCAAAATAATAATAATGATGTAGTGTTAGCATAAAAAAGGCTTTATAATATTATATTAAAATTTCTTTCCTCCCTTATTCTGACACATTTCCTGCATACCATGCTATATGTAGATCCTTACTGCTCTCTGCATCAAGTCCAATCCTTTTGCCCTGGTTTTATAATAACTGTCATGACGTAACTATCATCTACGCCAAGTTGAACCTGCATAGTAGCTATTATTTCACCTATTTTAGTCAACAGTTGAGGATAGTAAGCAGAAAGTAATAAATCAACATAAAAGAGTTATTTAGTTGCACCGTAGAATCATATTTACCAATCCTGTCACAGACTGACGCCTTTATTTATGATAGAGTATAACATATCAAGGCTAATTAACGCCTCCAATTAATTAATTAATTATGAACTAGATTTAATTCTATCCTAGTCAATTTTTCACAATAGGGTTGTGGGCCCAGCATGCTTCCACTAGCTATATATTCGCTTTAAATGGTCGATAAGGTAGCTGCACTACCTTTTGAAGAGCCAATCGGTTGGTCTCCCGGCAAGATATGATGATGTTCCGGAAGAATTGGAGAATAAGTTGAGCAGTAATGCTCTTGACCATAGAACTTGATTGAGTCCCCAAATGTTGCTGGCTTGAGATAGTTTGATGTTCTTGTCGCATATATGAATAAAATAGACTAAAAATCAGTAGGCCAACCTTTGCTCTTTGTAGGGAATTTGTTACAGAATGTCCTAATTGGGATCCCGGTCTTTACATTTCTCATGCAAGCGGTCGTTACCTTGCCTTATGCTGTTACGTCGACTATGTACTTAATGTGTCAGAACATCTAGCCGATAAGGAGGCCCTTATCAAGGCATTCTGTAACAAATTTCCAACAAAGAAAAGATTGACCTAATGATTTCTTAGGTTATTCTATTCACAAATGCAACGACAACATCAAATTATCTCAAAAATTACCATCACAATGCATTCAATGTTTGTTTTATTAAAGCTTATCCATTTATATTACAGGAATGTAGTTTTTAATTAATTTATCAATACATAGTTTGCATGTAGTGAATTTACTAATGAACCATATAAGGAAACACTAATATAGCCTTATCGAGATAGGATTAGATATTTCTAGTGGATCTCTATGACCTTTCAGGAGTTTTATTAGCCAATATGAATACCTAATGATTGGTTCCATTTATGTTCAATTGATAGCCAAAACATCAGAAACTGTGGTAATTCTATTGACTTGACCACAGCTGTCGGAATCTCCAATTGTATAACTAATAGTGGTTAATATTGCTGGACTAGTGTCAATAATAGTAACTACGTGTTCATTTGGAATTAATAGTCTTGTAACACACAAGTTACCACAGTCAATAAAATAAATGTATAAAAGAAATGGTTCTAGACAGAGCTGGAGCGGAAAAATATTAATGAATCAAATCTATCGGCAGGCGCCCAATTAGAGAAATAAAAACAAAAACTATTAATTACCTTAAGAAGTAGAGTACGAATAAGCACAAAAGAAAAATTAAATTGGAAACAAAAAATCCAAAAATGGAACAAAAACAAATATTAGCATATCTCTATACACAACACACATGCATTCCTACTATCACTGTACTGTGAATATTGACAAGCATCTATTGCCATTGATATCGATGATTCAAAAAGAGTAAGAGTTGGTGTAGATTCAGCACAGGACACCATAAATGTAGTTTAGCATATGGAATACGACGACAAAAACTTACCTCACAACTAATGAGGAAACCTTGACCCTTCAAATCACTCCACTAGATTCGATTCTATCTGAATCAAAAAATTTACAATACTTGACAATCCCTGATGACATTCAGAAGTAACTGTGACATGGCATCCAAAGTAAAAAAAATAAAATGAAAGACAGTTGGCCAAATTGTATGTTAAATGTTTCTCCTTGCTCTGGCTCTGGCTTTATTATAAGCCCTGGCATTATCTGGCGGCTGGCAACTGAGGTGATGCATGAGATATTTTGGAGAACGGAAACGCTTTTCTTGTCGATTTGCTATTAAATCTTTCTGTTGGTCTGAATCTTTGTAGATCTGAAGATCGGGTTACTCTAGTCTTCTTTGCCGTCCTCCATGACCGATGGATGGTACGCGGTGTTAAAGGAATAGTGTGCTTAGTATTACTTTTCAGAGATACTATTTTCTTAGGCATATAATACTTAGGCGTAAAATATGTTTATTTTATTTTTTGGTTCTTGTTTGTGACTTTAGTGTTATATATCTTCCCCACCATCGTCCTGACTCGTCGGTCTACGAATGTTAGTTAATCGGTATGTCACATAAAAAGTGAAAAGTAATTAACTGGATCTATAGTTAATTTCCACTACCAGGCCGGAGTCCAATCAATATACTAATCTAATTATGCTTATCTATATATAAGTATTGTACCGTCAAATTGAGTTTACGAGCCTATACCTCCAATCCAATAAATCTATATAATCATCCAATCAGATAATGTATAACAATATTTTGTACATTACATTGGTGTCACTTTAAAACTAGAAATATTGATAGCTCAAATGCAGATTTGAGTACCACTGTAAAAATAATTTGATTCATACAGAATTGAATCCAGTAAAGTGATTTGAAGGGTCAAAGATTCCTCGCCTGTGTGAGGTAAGTTCTTGTCGTCATATTCCATTTGCTAAACTGCAATCGTGGTATCCTCTGCCGAGTCTACATGAACCCTTACTCTTTTCTACTTGTCAATGAGATGGATGCCTTGCCAATATTCACGGTACCAACAATAGTAGGAATGTGTTTGTGTTGTAAATAAAAATATGCTAATATCTGTTTTAGTTGCGCATTTTTTTTTTGTTCTTCTGTTTCTAGTTTGGTTTTTCTTTTGAGCCTATTCGCACTATCTTTTTTAAGCTAATTAATTATTTTTATTTTTATTTTCCTAATCGGGCACCATCTGATAGATTTGGTTTATTGATATTTTTCCACCCCAACTCTGTCTAGAAACTTTCCTTTTATATATTTATTTTATCTCTAGTGCTAACTTTGGGCTAATACCACTGTAGCTTTAATGAGACCATTCATAAATATTTTAGTTGGCTAATACAATTTATTTTTAAAAAAAATTACAGACCCATCAGGGATGTCTGATTCGATCTCGGTAAAGTTATACTAGTGTTTCCATATTTTAATGGTTCATTGGCCCTAATGTAAATGCTTGCAAACTGTACATTGATAAATTAATTTAAATTATGTTCTTGTGACATAAATAAATAAACTGTAACAAAACAAACATTGAACGCTTTGTAATTGTAATTTTTTATTAGAAATTTTGGTCGTAACAAATACAGTGTCTAAATGTAATAAAATTTAAGTCCCCACACGTAGAGGTTAGTGGATGAATGTAGGTTGCGGTGAAGTGTTTTTGCCATTCATGGATTGTTAACTTAATATAATTACCAAATCATGCTGAACTATTTAAGCATTTTCTACTACTATCGAGAATAATAATAGAGACAGAAGCGTTCTTGAAACCTTTATTCATTTAGAAGGTGAGGGAATATTAAATTAAGAAAATTTTTAACTTTTTCTGCTCCGTATACGGAGTGCAGATATGTTAAGACATATTTTTATTATAACAAGTCAGCAAGACTTGTTTTAGGCAGGATGCCTAATCAATGAGTTATCTTATCTGGACTGAAAACATAGTTTTCTCGCTTATCTATTTACTTATTATCTCCTTATAAGTATCGTTCGTTAATAGAATTTATAAGCATCTCCAATCAAATATTTATAGATAACAGTAACCAATCATATAAAGTGGTACAAGGTTATTGACCCGGAAAATCACTTAATCGTGAATATAAGTTTAGTTATCAGCGTCATATTATAACACTAATAAATATATAGAAACGAACAATAAACAGTATGTTTTTGTACAAGGAATTATGAAGTATGCAACCTAATGCTGGTAGTAGCTGAAATATTTCAACCCTACCTTTGGTTATAAATGGGAAATATAAACTCTAAAAATTATATCATATTTTGTAGGACGAAGGACAACCATGCCTTGGTATGGTAACTCTCAATAGGACAATAACAAAGACCAGAGAGGTTTCATGCAGATAAGTGCGGGAAAGCGGTGGGTAAGTAGGTCAAAACTTTTGTTTAAAGTTTATAACGCACAGTGATCAGTTTATAAGGTTTTTACTTCAGTATCATTGGTACACTGGTTTGCAATGCGCTTATCGTGGCAAGGTGGTACATGTCCGAATAATCTCGTGCGGTTCGTATCTCAGATCAGATGGGGTTAGATTTGGTGATCTGGTATGAGTTGTGATATCGCAGAGGTGCGTAACATTATTAAAGAACCACAAATCTTGGTCTAAAATCGTCGGTCAAAGCCCAGGATCCAATCTGATGGCTAAAGTTTTCAATTAAACAATATATGATTGGTGAAAAAAATTATTAATAAGTTGTGGCTATAGTGCATCCGATTGGACTAGCTTCAGTTTTATCTAAATTAATGACATTGACCCAAAATAAATAAAATAGTCTGTCTTGAAACTGGCATCTATATCTTGCCATATCTTAATATAAATTAGAATATTTCATTAAAAAAAACATATAATTTTTTATTTCCTTGTATATTTTGGCACTAACACATCTAATCAAAGTTATAATCAAAAATAATATAAATAATATCTATCGTAAACCCAAATGGCAATAATAAAGTTTTGTATTATCAAAGATCCTATTGGTCGCTGCACTAAAGGCCTACCACAGCCAATAAAGTCAATGTCCAATTTAAATAAACAAGCCAAAACCGATCATTCAAATAGACTGCTAACATATCAAAACCAGTTATAACTAAATACACCCAGTAGAAATCATGTTCGTTTTTTTCTTTTTTTTTTTGTAATCGGACTCAAGTGTACATGAAGTGATATTTGTGCCCCTATTTTAAACAATATATATCATATTATTTTTTAGCTAGAACATATAAGTCAAAAGTCAAGCCAATATTTACATACACTTATTTGCATATTTTTAGAAATACATTATAACAAGATATTTCTATTTCGCACAATGGAGAGCCCACACGCGGGCTTTACTACTAATAAGCATACACTACTGTTTAATCTTTTTTTTTTAATATTATTTATTTTGGTGCCATTGGTTTATAGTGACGACTTAAATAGTACAATTAAAGATACAACCCTCAACATTTCATCTGAAGCAAATGACATTAGTAAGAACGTAACATATAACTCTACCCATAATAACAGCAATGATGCGACCAGTACCAACAAGACTGCTACAGAGCTTCAATGTACCATACCAGCAGTACAAGTTCCTGGGTCAAAGATTTTTTATGTTACCGTTCTGGGTCAACGTTATACTGTAGCCTATCATGTAAACTCCATTGCTTTACCACCGAATCGATCAACCTGCTGTCCTTCCGATTTTCTACCCATTCTTAAAGGATGGAAAATTGCTGAAAACAACCATAATAGTCACTTAGTGGCAAAAATGTTTTCGTTTGGTGCTGATGCCCTTGTTTTTAGTGACGGATCAGCATACTTGACAATAGAATCGGGAAAACCGAATAGAAAGGATTCATGGAATGTGATATCTGAAAAGGCTTTGAAGTGGGACAAAAACGGAAAGGTTACTGTTGATTACGGAAAAAGGAGTAACACCAAATGGGGGTGGCCTTACTATTGGTGCTTTCGCGTTCTCTTGACACAACCTGCAAGTGCAAAAGATACTGATTTGGTTGTAGCAAACGTTAATAGGACAATAGCGCCATATGTTACCATTGGCAAAAATGATTATGCTACTCTAGATTCTATAGATTCGACCATTTTATGGGGTACCAAAGGCGTTCCAGTAAGACAAATGGGTGCTTATGTTTTACCTCTTAACTGGACATTTGTAGCAGAAAGGGTTGTACAATCCACCCATTTGGGCTCATTTGGAAGTGGTTGTCTTATAGGTGACACTGGCAGAGCATTCTACAATACAGACAAAAGCCCGTGCGGCAACCTAACACTTTATTCACATATCCTTCCTAATGGTACTACCATTGTTTGGCCAAACGCATGGGCTGGTTCACTGCGTATCCCAATCATGCGCCCTACAACACCTACAAAGCTTAATACCCAAGATATGAGAGTTCTGTTACTGTCTCCAAAGACCACCACTTCTGATAATATTCTTGAGTATGCAAAGGCAATATTAGAAGATAGAAACTTGAAATATGACAATATTGGCGTTATTACAAATAATGGACAATTTATTGGGGATTTGCCTTTGTACACTGTAAGCCAACAAGGGTACATACCACACTATCATACAATTGTCTTAACAAGTGGTTCACTGTCGTATAAAAGGTATGTGAAGGGTCCTTTTTGTATTTATTTGTAATTACTAGGCTGTTTGCTTTACAGAATATCACATCACACTCACGTACGCGAATCCACATAGATTTGTTTATTTACTCATTATACGTTTATTCAAATCTGTGTAAATGGTAAAAATGTAAACTTGCACAACCTATCAGTGCAACTATATACACTGCCACGCGCAGGATAATAGCGACAATTATGTTATAATACATGTCACATCAATTTGCACTTAGTATATAGACATACAAGTATAATATATCATATGATATACGCATATACACTTACAATATCATCTCCTTCTCTTCCACCACTAGCAGTCATTTGTACACACAAAATTACACACATTTACCCATACATTGGGTTGTGAAGTTAAAATTATAGGTAAATATATTCTCATCTATATACTCCCGCCCATACCTAAATGAAGCTCTACATTGACGCATAAAAGAATGCTCTCCATATCCAACTCTGTATTTCCTTTCTTATTATACTTAATATATGTATAAAAGGTAAACCTAACAAGCGATTTTGCTTTCCACCTGCATTAATTGTCACCCAATAACAGTTTTCTATCTTACTGTCATACCTTTTAGTCCAAGGATTATTTTCCTTAAGATTATTAATCAAACGTTACATATATTTTTAATGAGTTAAGTATGCAAATCAAATTGAATACTGAAGTAAAGTTGGCATTCACACTAGACACAGCATAAATATTACATACTGCATAAATCTAAAGTATTACTCATTTAAAATGAATTCTATCTTATTTAAAACAGAAGCGATGGAGAGTGGGAAAGCGGCCTGCCAAATCAGCAATGGACTAGATTACGACACTATTGTTCCCAGTTTAATGTACGTCTAGTTAGTGTCTACACCTATCCAGGCTTCCGGTATGGTGTTACAACACCCAAATTAAGGCCCAGTTTAGAAAAAACATACTTATGGTACCGCAATGAAAGTTCCTGGTTATTAGAAAAGGTAAGAACCAATGTCTTTATATTTAATGAGATGCTTTGATTTTAAAACATAATTGTTTAGGGATGTTATATTGCAATTAAGCCTTTCTACGGGATGATGGAGTGTTCATTCACAATTTGAATAAAGTAAAATACGTAAGGCATATATTCCACCTTTTTTATCTGATGTCTTGATTATCTTTACCTTTAAATTAAATATATTAAAATTAGTACTTGCGTAGTGGATTTCTTCAGCAATCCTATCAATGTTCGCCTATTTTTCTAATAAATATAATGTATTAACATTATACTACTACGTATAATTAAGTAAGACCTACCATATGCTTACTGTAATCAATACAAAACTCTATATTGTTAATGCTAAATATGAACTGTTTTATGGAATACAATGATTAGAGCAAATAAACAATCAACCAACTTGCTAATCAACTAACACACATATTATCTACAGAATAGCGTATGGCACTATCCCGTTACCCTTAATGCATCCATTCCCGACGTAGAGCCCTGTTTCTTCTTTACAGCTGGAAACTCACATCCTACAAGTAAAGGTACCGCCATTTTATTTCCAAAAACTGCAAAATTATCTTTACTGTCAATATATTAACCACTATAAATATATATTTTTATGATGAACTTTGACTTTATTGATATGCGTACAAACTCATTATAACTTTAATTATCACCCCGACATCACCATTATGATGATTATTAAATGTAATTTCTCTAAATATTTTATCTTTTACTCTTGCCTTTTATTGCATGCATATCTTTTTATACTAAAAAATACTTTGGTTTCTTTTAATAACCCACTCTATCATCTAATTATTTAGTGTATGTACAAAACTATATGCAGCATTGGTATACGTATACAATGATCATACATATTAGCACGGGGCACACGTATGTTGCTGTCAGCCTTCTGCAATATCACTTAAATCCACTAAGTTAATGAAATTTTAAAAGTCTTAACATGTAGTAAGTAAAAGTTATCTTAAAAATGTTAAATATAATTTATAGATTATAGTACAACGCCAGATTAATGGGAATTTCAAGGGATATACGTATTATATTTATTATATTAAACCGGGTTTTTACTGTGTTTATAAATTAGTTCCAACTTCAAAGTAGTAGGTTTTTATCTATTGAATCATCACTACAAGTCTAATTGTATAGTCTATTTATTTAAGCCTGAATCAAAAAACAAATTCAAACAAAGTATATGTGCTTTATATGAACACAATACCTACAGTTCTTACTTGATTCCCTTTATATAGTACCATTCCGATACACGTAAATAATTTTTATTATTTACGCTCTTCATAAAAAATAGTCTATTTAAACATATAACATACGTAAGAAGTTAAAGGTTTTATTATTCAATATTAATTTAGAAATAATCAAATAAAATGCTAGAACAGTATAATATACTAAGAGTCAAACAACATCATAGGATATACAGCTTATTAGAAACCATCAAGAATCATCCTCTATTACGTAGTTAGAAATAGCAATGAAATGTTTTATATTTATTTTTTGTTATGGCATCGTCAACTATGAATGAACACATAGTTCAGATTGATTTTGTCGATACATTGAAAGCACTTAACATTAGTGAATTGTCTATGAGCCATTCCGGTAGAGAAACAGTAGCATAATCTCACCGAGATAAAGTCAGACATTCCTAGTGGGTCTCTGATCTTTCATCTTGTATTAGTCAATAAAAATATTAATGGCTAGTTCCATTTAAATTATTGAATACAGTGAAACGGATGTTAACCAAAAAATAACAACCGCTGTAAAGCAAAGTATTAAAGGAAAAAACAACCAATAATAAAGGCCTGGTCGCTCACACATATGCAGCCCCCGGCACCCCGGTATATACAGGAACCCCGCATGCAATGTGTACAGGCAAATACAACAAACATTTGCATTCGTTTAATATTTGTTAAACGTTATCATAATATATATATATATATATATATATAGTCCTAGTATACAACCCTCAATTGGCGACCCCGCAGCCAGTGGGCAAGTTTCTGGAACTACCACAGTTTACCATGATTATTTTATACCAATGGATCAGGACAACATTTGAGATACAATACTAGCCATAGTAGTAATGTCAGTGATATATTAATGTTGTCCTTTCCGTTTAGTTTCATACTTAAGAGTTATTTTTTTTTTTAATTAATATACAACTACAATATCTATTATATCTATCTGCACAGATAAAATAGGTGGAGTTCAGCTGAGAAGAAAGGAAAGAGAGCACGGGGCTGAGCTACATATGTTTTTTTCATCTTCGTTAGATGTATCCCATGGACGTGCGGTAGGGAAAAAGGTAAAGGGTTCCTGACCGGTTATTGCTTTTCCAACGTTTTTTTTGTAGTCAATGCTTCATCTTTTCATTAATAAACGGTGAGGAACTATAACTGTTTTGTTGAAAGTTTAAAAAGTTCAGATAGCATATTCTTGTATAAAATGAATTTAAATGGTTTTATGGTTAGGATAGGAGAGTTTGCATTAATGTAAATATGAATATACACAGTATTTATAATCAAAAACACACCAAAATAGTAAATATCAATAATAAATTAGTAAAATAAATGCTTTGATGTCTGCATTTATATTTAAACATATGTATACATACGCATAAAGTCACGTCATATACCCATGATTGCACTTGAATATATTCATTTATACTATAGACATGTCAGAAAACATGCAATACATGCAATTATACACCCCACATCCCCCTACACAATTATAGAAAAATTCTATTTCATAGGTATATTCATGCATAATACAAGTATACATCTACATAAATCTTCTCAGATTGTTATATATATATTCAAATAATGAACTTACATTCACATATTCTAATTTATCCGATTTCTTCTTTACATGGCAATTGGATTTCTTAACCTATAAACTATGTGTATCCTTGCTATTGTTTTTAAGATTTGCAATACAATTTATTTAAATTTGCGTGTATAATCACGACCAAATATATACTATCCCAATATGTTTCCTTTAATAATATACTTTAAAAAAATAAAACAAACAATGCGCTTAAGCGTAACAGGTGTTTACCCAGTAAGCATATAAACTATTAGTATTTAATAGAAGTATAAGTGGATTATGATAGCTACAATCCTGAAAATGGAATGCAGGGGAGAGAAACATTTTAGTTTTATTACACGCGACGTTTGTAATAGTGTGTGACTCTGGGGCAAGAATTATTATTATTATTATTATTACCATTATTAATGCTACTATTACTATTACTATTGTCTATTACATTATACCATACTAAAAGATACTTTACATTTGGTGAGCTACAGGTTATTGAATGGGCCATGCAAGATGTTGAGATTATAAGAAGTAAAGGTATTAGCATTGGTGCTATCGTTGGTATTATTATTGGAGGGTAAGTTTATATTTGCTATCCTTGTATTTACTATGCTGCTACTGTATATCTCAGCCTACGTTGCAGTTATTCTACTATCCATCTTTAATAGTTGCTGTAGATTGTAAGCAGAGAGTTAAAAACAAAAATAAAATATCTTGCCCAAGTATAAAGGAAGAATCATATGTATGTTGGTTTTTTTTACAAACATGTACTTTCATAATGCTAGGATATATTACATTGCACATAGACAAATTAACAACATATCATTAATAATTTAAGTCATTATTATTATTATTATTATTTTGACCTCAATTCATTATGTAGTTATAT
>NAOQ01000255.1:36653-49624 GCA_002751075.1 Ichthyophonus hoferi
TAACTAAGATTATTTGGTCTTGACTCGATAATCTAAACTATTATTTTCTCTTATGAGTAGCTCTTTAGCTAATTTACTCATTAATGTAAGTGCGATACGGGTGTTAGCCAAAAAAATAATACCCGCTGTAAAATGAAGTAGTAAAGAAAACAGCAATTAATAATAGAAAGACCCGCTCACAGATACGCGGTATCAATAGCAAAATACGAAGTTCTTGTGAACACACAAAAATACTCTGCATATAATTATATAAATATATATATGAAATAAACACATCGTTACTGTAATGTCTAACCCACCACCGGTTCTCGTCCATTCTAATCAGTGCCCAGATCACTCACTTGTTCAGAACTCAGAAAACGGCTCACTAACATTAAACAGCGACGATAGTTATTACTTACATCGTAATATATCACCCCTTACTTATCGACCTCATTGTGTAATTTCCACATTTGCACCCAAG
This sequence comes from Ichthyophonus hoferi, assembly GCA_002751075.1. Classification (NCBI taxonomy): domain Eukaryota; class Ichthyosporea; order Ichthyophonida; family Ichthyophonidae; genus Ichthyophonus; species Ichthyophonus hoferi. The sequence continues at coordinate 37,117 of NAOQ01000255.1, forward strand.
CGCATCAAGGCATCTATCCCTTCTGAATTTCTGAATTAAAACAAATACATAATTACTACAGCCAGTTACCTAAAGAGTTGGCATATGGGCCTTCTATAGAACCTCTATCATAACAGCTGAGCCTTAGAGACAAATCCGATCAAGTGACTATTACGAACACAGGCAAGATTAAAAAAAAAAAAAAACGGAATTCTTTATTGGCTATATGTATGATTAAGATTAGCATGGGTCCTTGTGGGTCATGTGTTGTTCCCTGAAGATGAAATTTTTTCCCGCACTGGACCAATCACAAGGTAGCGTCGTTAAGGGGAAACCCAATTGGCGTAAATTTAACGAAGAAAAATAAGTATTTATGTATGTCATGCTATTTCATGTCATATCGTGTATATTTTAAGCTAAAGCACAACTCAAACCGTATAAATATATCAAATACTACACTCTAGAAAGTACCCATTACCTTTGGCGTAATCCCTATAAAACATATATATATACTATACATCACAAACTATATTTTATATTTAATACACAGCGCACTACCTCCAATCACAGTGCCTTCTTATAATTAATGAGTGCCAAATCATACTAATATAAAGATAGAAACTGAGATTTATTCAATAAAAGAGATCCATGCACGCTTAAAGCATAGGGGAGAAGATTATTGGTAGTATGAAATTGTGATGAGAGAAAGAGAGAAAGAAAAAGAAGGAGAAAAAGAGAAAGAGAAAGAGAAAGAGAAAGAAAGAGAGAGAAAGGAATGGAAAAAGAGAAAAAGACATTAGAAAGAAAGAGAGGGAGAGACAAAGGGAATTCAAAAAGGTAAGAATGAGCAAGCCTAATATGAGTATGTATGCATTATGCCATAATATGCAATAGCAATGTATGTCTGATAGAGAAAGATTTTGAATCATATATAGATAAATAATGAAAAAAGAAGATACTAGTGTCTTGTAATACCATACAGTCGAATAGGATCTAGTATAATCTAGTACCATACAATACAACATACCATACCATAACATAATATAATATAATAGAATAGAATATATAAAAATAAACTACAATACGATATAATATAGCAGAATACAATACAGTACAACACAACATATAATACAACAATATAATATAATATAATATAATATAATACAACATAGTATAATGTACTACAATAAAATACAATATAAACACGACCAGCAACGAAAGAAAAAAGAGACACATACAAGCATAAAAACATCACAATATGGAGAAAACTATGCAAATGAATACAGCCAACACTACGATAGGCAATCACACAGAGTCATGGGAAGGATATTATCCTAAAGCCAGACTCCAAAGGACTTCTAATCTCTAAACCCATAGGGAGAAAATGAGCGTCATTCTGTTCAGCTAAGAAGCAATCTAACTCATCAAGGCACTACTAGGGTGAGGGGGAGGGGAGAGGGGAGAGGAGATTGTTGGTCAGGTATAAGATCCAACATAACAATAGCATATACATGTATATATATATATATAGGGATAATATATTTCACAATAGAACGCAACCCGTCTATACCTGCACGTTCATAGTGTAGTGTTACAAGTTGACTTTAAATCTTATAAAAAGTTAATGACAGTGTTTATATGGCTCTTTATATTGACTAACACACTAATATAAATCATTTTATATCAAAGCATATCATGCATATTATTTTTCGAATGAATTTTCTGACCTAGTTTATATATCTATTATCTTATGCACTGCAAGATACAGAGTGATCATGTTTAATTATGATGACGTCATGTCTGTAGGCTGTTATAGATGTGAGTATGTAAGTGAATAGAGTGATTAGTTGCATGCCTAGTGATTATTACATATATAGTATATAATATATATAGTAATAACTATCAATTATAGGGCAGGGGGGAATTTATTCGCATGGATGGATATGTGTTGAACAATACATACACATATTCATATAGTACAGCGTAGATGTATGAGGGCATGTTGGGATTATGCAGTTGTGCTCATCAGATATATAGATGGATAGATAAAGAGAGAGAGAAGAGATGATGCATATACCTTAGAGTAATAAGAACTTTTAAACAAGTATATAAGATAGAGTGAAAGGCATCCTAGTACTCCTTCTATAAAGGTGTCTTTTGTCGTTTGTTCTGCTCGCCACATTATTTCATTAATCCCATCCAATGTCTGCTCTACAACGTTAGGGGGAATCTGTTTACATTGTTTAATGGTTAATTACATGTTTATATATAGTTATGCCTAGTTAGGTACATACTTGTCCATATATATAACTATGTTACATTATATACATTGTATTAATTAGAAAAAGTATTAAAAGAACCAATAAGTCACAGGTATCATTAATATCAATAATCAGTGAATACAAGCTATTCAATCGATCACTGTCTGTCAAGATCATAGTAGCAACTGGCTAGATGAAATATAGATCTCAGATTTCATACCGCTAGTATGACGTATGACATAGTCGTGTGATGGGGTAGAAGCCAGAGAAACCATATCTACTGATTACCAACCAATAGTAGCCGTTTATCAGATCAAAGAATAGCACCATTCATTATAAATGACCAATAACGTCGTAATGATTTTTCCAGTTTAGGCTAGTTGTATCTTTAAATAGTTCCCTTGTCACAATATTGTGCGATGTTTATTCTCTCTAATTGATCATGATAAATATGAAAGACAATCAGAAAGAGTTCCAACAAAAATAAATTATCCATTCCTTTTTTGCCCAGTAAGTGATTTAAATTGTTGTAATAGCCTTAGTATATTGGTTAAGTGTGTGTATATAAAAGATAAAAACGTTTTAAAATGTTCCAAGTTCATACCATGATATGTTAGAACTATTGCAAATATCACTAACATAATAGTGTTAGTGGGTTGATTACTGTCATTCATAGGGAGTGGGGAGAAGAACAAAGACGAACAAAGAAGGGAGAGACAGGGTGTAGGTTAGGCAATAGATGGGTACGTCAAAAGGGGTATAGAACAGTATATGAATAGCACCGTTTATATGCTATTGTATTATAATGTATGGTATGGAATGGTATGCTATTGTATTTTATTGTATGGTATAGTATGGTATGGTATTATATTATATTATGTTACCTGATATTATATAACGATGTATTATATATACAATAGTAAATCATCCCTTATATAGTAACCCTGTATATAGAGCATGAAAAAGAGAGAATGGGCGATATATATATATATATATATAGAATAAAACTGTAAAACCATCAGATTGATACAGATCCCACTCTACACCCACCCAGTCTCGTAAGGCTTCAGGATAAGTAGACTCAAACTGTATACTCATTCCTTTAATGTAATCACGTTCAAAGAATACATAGGGGGGGGGATGTGCTGGTCTGTCGTCACTTAGAGGTAACTTTCGAGTGAGTGAGAGAGAAGTGAGAGAGGAGTGTGAGTGGAGTGGGAGTGGAAGAGGGAGAGGGAGAAGGAGTGGGAAGGAGTGGGATAGGGGATGGTTATAATATAGAGATGGACAATAGAATGGTAATAATGTTAGGAGTGATGGTAATAGTAACAATAATAATAATAATAATAGCAATAATAATAACAATAGTAATAATAATACCAATAATAATAATAATAATAATAATAATAATAATAATAATAATAATAATAATAATAATAATAATACTAATAGTCGTAGCAGATAAAAGAAGACTAACAGGTGAGTAAACGTCATAGTTATAGAAAAAAACACACTATCGTTCCAAAGGAAACATAAACTAATAACCTACAAGATGGGAAGAGCACCAAAGTTATAAGAAAAATATACAAAAACCCAAGAGCATAGTAATACCGGTCTCATTTCGGACTTGCTGCTTTCTGACGCGCCTAATAGATTCAACATAGAAGTATCTCCACCAGCAACTGTGCTCTGACTCTCATTACTATATAACCTATGAGAGCTGGTGGGACATGTAACACTGAGCGACTGAATAGAAGGTTGCACATTTTTGCTCATCAAATCAGGCGAGCTTTGATGCTCTGTCACGTCATATGGTACGCTTTCTAAAAAGGCCAATGCTATATCTTGTGATGGAAACTTCTCGAACGTATCAGGTTTTACCGATGTATATTCCTTGTTGCCTGAAGTGACGGAGCTAAATGAGAGACGATGATTTAGTAATACTTCAACATTTTCCTGGTTCCAAGACCTATCATTGGCTTGTTCTTGGTTTTGATCATCATTAGAATTATGCTCCTGTGTACGGTTTGTAGTAATACTTGAATTTGTTTCATTCGTACTAAAAACGAAGTGGCTTGTGAATTTTTCTGAAACTTCCTCTGTTGCTTCAACATTTTCCTCCATAGTCCTTATCGTTGTATATATATTTTCATTCAAGCTCGTATTATTATTATCAAGTTCGTATTATTATTATTAGTGCTAGTGTTAGAATTAATATAATAAGGATTATTAGTATTAGTATTGTACGTATGTATTTATTTATGCCCAAGTATGAAAGTCTAACAAACTTACCTTTCTCAGTAGGTAGGCTTGCATAATCAAAAATAGTGCGATCAGATTTATCGATCTCACCAATCCGATCTGCTATTAACAAATGGAATGTAATCGCAAACTCATAAAGTGGTCCGATTAGATCATTTACTCTAATCTATCAGATTAACTCTCCTCATTGCGATTAACGAATAGAATATGATTACAGGCGTCTATATCAGGTTGTGCGATCCGATCAATCATGTTAATCTATAAAACTCAATTCTAGAGATTGCGATTATCGAATGGAATATGATTACAAGAACCTATAAGTACAAGTGGATTAATCTATGCAATAAAACAGGTTTATTGCTGCGATGATAATTTAGGAATGGAATGTACTTACAATATAACATGGCAATATATAGTAAATGCAACTTACAATATAGTAATACATTAATACAGTATAATGATTTTTCTAAATAAATCATTTAATTTTTTTAAATTTTTTTTTTAGCTTCTTCAGACAAACGCTTAGTACGCAGTCTGGTATTCTTGAACAGCAATACTAATAATAAAAGGCTATTAATTATTAATTAAGTCTTACCATCTCAACCATTTTTCGCCAATGATATTTTTCTATATCATGCGTGAAGACGCGCTAAGTTGTGCAATTATATACGTATATCGATAGCCTATCTTAGTAACATATTTATTACTACATTTTCTTTCTTTTTTTCCTTTTTTCTTTTATTATTTATTTTAATCGTTATTATTTTAATTTTAATTTTAATTTTAATGCCAAGATAATAATACGGTTAATTTGGAATTCATTTGGTCGATTGAAAAATAGCAATAATAAAAAGGCATCTTAAAATTGGGTTTGCCTATTCGCGCATTATCATGGTAATTTTATATTTTTAGTTAACCAAGGAGATTCAGGCTCTTAGTTGTGCAATTGATATTCTAATACAAAACTTGAAGATAAGCGGTCCCACCAATACACAAGCAACTTTTTATTTTATTTTTTTTGCTATTTATTATTATTTGCTTTTATTACAATGTCACGCTGATAAGAACCACCACTTAAAAATGTCTTTATTAAAGACGAGCATTTGCATACGGTTATGGCAAAATCAAATAAAGAAAAATACCATGCGTATTAGAACTATAACAAACAAAACATGTATTCAACGTATATTCCAGAGACTTGCAAGAACACGACAACCCAAACCACACCGTATACCAGCTATTATAGGCACATTTCACGGTAAAATACGAATGGACTCATATTCATGGCTTCATAATATTGATTCTCCTTTAGTTGCTGAATATCTTAAAGCAGAAAATACCTATACCAAGTCTTTCTTTGCCGATACAGAGCCATTTCAGAAAAAAATACTTGATGTTATGCAAGATAGAGCTGGTCAGAGGGAGGAAAGCGTTCCTGAAAGGGTTGACAATTGGGTATATTACAGTAGAATAGACCAAGGGGCTGAGGCTCCAACCTACTGTCGCAAAAAAATCCTTGCTACTTCTAGCAATGGGTCTTTTCATCTTGATAATCGTGAGGTAATTTGTTTTCTTCTAATACTTTGCTTTCCCCTATTAGCATTGTTTTTTTCCAATAATCAAAACGGGTTAATAATAATTTTAAAATTTTAAAATTTTGCACTTTCCCTGGTTTCTAGGTTACATTTTCTAGGTTGTATTGAACGTAATGCTTAAAGTGACTGCATAATAGTGCTAATATTTTTTACTCTTTTAGTCTTATTCCTATCCTATTTTTACATATATATATATAAGATATACCAATTAAATTATAATTATGGATACTAGAATACTATATTGTGACAGTTGAACCAGACAACTGCCCATAATATATCATTATAAACTTTAAAATACCTATATAAATACCACTTTTAAAAGTACATAAGAATGATATACTTTATACTAAGACACAGCACGCCATGCAACTATTTACGTCTTTGTTAATATGTTCTAGTTATCATTTTAGTATTTTAGTCGGTAGTATTATGACTTATACTACCTCATTTATTAATAACTCTTGAACTGAATATTAGAAGATAGCCAGTGATATTTAACATTTATAGTTTAAATTTTAAATAGTCATTCATTAGCAGATATCTTATCTAACTTAATTTGTGTCATAATTATCATTTTATCTATTCTGAATAATATCAACAATTGGCAAGTACGCAATTAAAAAAACTAAAAATCTTTATTTAATCTAATTGCATGATCACACATATTGGTTTTGTATGCGACAGAGACCTTTATACTTATGATATATAGATTACCATATAAAGGCTAGTTAATAAACATTAATTACACTCTAACTATTGTGACCTAGGCGGCTGTATATGTAACTATATTGGAAATACCTTTTTACCTATAAGATATTGTATAGTGTATATAGAATATTTAAAAACCTGATACTGAGTAATGGATTAAGACTCTAGCCATTTTTATCTCTGTTCTATATGTAGCTATATTTGACACTATATAAAAACATACTTTTATACATATATATCTGTCTATCTATTTCTTTATTTTTCTATACATTTATACATTTATACCTACAGGATCTCCTGATCAACACGCCCTGGTTAATAAAAAACTATGGAGTATATGGCCTAGGCACTATTAAACCTAGTCATAACCATACCCTAATAGCATATACTATTAACCCTTCCAATAATGATACCTTACATGCTGTATTGGCCTACCTGGGAGATGGTAATGGTGGGTTGGTGTTAGTATTATATATAGTGCTATTGTTATTATTATGGTATATATGTTGTTACTTTATGTAGTGTTATGTATTGTAGTACTATGTATAGTATTATGTAGATCTATGGCTAATAGACTGTAATATTAACCTTCATACTACTGATGCCTTACATGCTCGGTTGGTCTATCGGTGTGATGGTAAGGGCGGGTTGGTGTTATTGTTATTGTTATTATATATATATATATATAATTACCACAGGCTGAACTCGGCAGGAGTAATCTATTTTGTAATATAAAACATTAGAATTATAAAATATAAATCTACTTGGTATTCTTTTTGATATCTATGCAAATGATTTAGAAATGCTTGAGTTAAAATTAATGGTAACGATTTCAAGCCAATGGATTAAGAAATTAATCTATAACTCTTATATTGTATTAGATCACATTAACGCGATTATAAAAACATTTTTCTCTCTTCTGATGTGGTCAATGTAACCAATAGGAGCTCAAAATTCAATGACGTCATCCAAAATCCTTGAAGTCCTTCCTAATGTGTCCAACATCGAATGGGCGGCAGATGGTAGGTCTGTATTTTACACCCGACCCAATGATTTGGGTCGCCCTTATCAGTTATATCACCATATGATTGGACAAGGGCATGATAAGGATGTGATGCTATTAGAGGAAATCGATGAGAGGTAAGTGTAAATAAGAAGTATTTAAAGCAGCTATATATGTACGATTGGTTACTTTGTTTTTGCTGTTGTTACCTATAGTATGTGGTATATAACATATTGTATGTAATGTATGGTATGTATGATATATTTAATGTCGTATACTTAATCATGCATAAATATACGTGTATATATATTATAAACGTACGCATACACACAAATATACATACAAACACATATATATTATGCACTTACATATACTTACACATACACATATACGTGCATATACATACTTGTACATACCTGTATCATATATACTTATACAAAATCCAGTGTCTTTCTAGACGTATCCAGAACCAAAGATAAGAAATATATCACTGTGAATGCCAATTCTAAACAAATGTCCGAGGTTCATGTCATCGACGCGAATCGAGCTGATCCGGAACTAATTTTAGTTCGGGCTCGTGAACCAGGATTTGAATACTTTGTTGACCATAGTGGAGATTTCTTTTACATTATTACTAATGCACAGGGTGCATCTAACTATAAAATAGTTCAGGCACCAAGTAAAACTCCTACCCAATCACACTGGAAGGATGTATATGTGCCAGCTAATAATACAAGTATTGAAGATATGGATATTTTTGAACAGTATTGTGCCGTCTATCAACGTGACGCTCTAGGGTGTCCACTTGTACAAGTATTTCCATTGACTGCCCCGGGGAGTATAAGTGAAGGGGCAGGGGCAGTTAATGTTCCTTTGCCCAATCAGCACTGTGTAATACAACCTGGTGCCAATCAGACCTTTTACACGGATATTCTACGAATTAATACCACCAGCCCATTGGTTCCTGAGGCCACGTATGATTATAACATGACCAATCAAACCCTTACCTTACAAAAACAAGTAGATGTGAGTAACTGCAAATTCTCTTTCAACCCATCAGACTTTACGGTTTACCAGGTACATACGACAAGCACAAAGGGTATAACTATACCTATTACTCTAATGCATCAAAAAAATATTAAATACAATGGCAAAAACCCTCTACTCGTTCTAGGCTATGGATCGTATGGTCATAATATTGAGGCTGATTACAGGGTTGAGCGGACAGTGCTATTAGAGTTGGGATGGGTAATTGCCCTGTGTCATGTGCGTGGTGGAGGTGAGCTAGGTTATAACTGGCATCTTGGAGGTAAAGGACTTTTCAAACAAAATACCTTTTCAGATTTTGCTGCTTGTATTACTGAACTTCACAATCGAAAGTTATCCCAACCCGCATTGACAGCCGCCAGTGGAACAAGTGCTGGTGGCCTATTGGTAGCAGGTCTTTGTATGCAGAGACCGGAACTAATATGTGCAGCAGTAATGAAAGTTCCGTTTGTGGACCCCCTGACTGCTATGCTTGATCCCACCCTCCCCCTTACCGTACATGAATACGATGAATGGGGCAACCCTGAGCAAGATGAAAGGGTGTATGAGTATATTGAGAGGTATTCTCCCTATGATAATGTTCAAGATAAACTATACCCTAGTATGCTTCTTACCACTGGCTCACGCGACCAGCGGGTCCCTTATTGGCAGCCTGCAAAATTAACGGCCAGGCTTAGAAATGAAGCATCTTGTTTCTCTGATACAAGGTTAGGTATGTTATGCAAAACACAGGTTACAGATAGAAAGTTATTGCTGCGAACGGATTGGGACTCGGGTCACTTTGAGCAAGGGGGACGCCTTACCTCGCTGGAGGCAGATGCATATGAATATGCCTTCTTACATAAGTCATTGAGATTATTAGATTAGATGTAATGGTTTGACAGTATTGACTTCGGTCACTAGGATGATAGAACAGTACTGGTAATATAGATAACTTTACTATAATATGTGAACTGATGTAGTTATGGTTATATGATTTATTGCCCCAGTTTTATTTATGAATGATCAATTAATAATTAATATTATAGTATTCTATGTAATGTAATTCGAATGAATGTATGTTTCAGCAATATAATCTATATCAGGATTACTGCTGTGAACTAATAAAATTACTTGATTCGTGACGGGTAATGGACGTGCCCAGTCCATTGTTTTAAGCAGATGTGGGGAGATTAAATTAGTAGTTATGGTACTAGGGTTCCCATTAGTCTTAACCTTTGCTGTAATTAATACTCGATTTATCTTGGGCAGTAGCTAATGATTGCAAACAGAGGATTAAAAATAATAATAAATTATCCTATTTAGAAACAGAATTCCGTATCCTGGTGGTCTCACATACAGACGGCTTTATACTTAAACTAAAATAAAACCTAGTAATCTTCAATTATCTGGAACCATTTTGACCTACGTAATATTAAAAATGTAACCAATTTTGACATGATAACATCAAAAAAAAAAGTTTATCAATATACGTCTCTATACCTCTCCATTTTATTAGGCAATATCAATTGACATAAAGCCTGGCTTCTACGTGTATTATCAACTATTTAAACATTGGCTATAAAATTTCTATTTGTTTATGGTTTTGTGGAGTTATATGTAGGTTACAAGAGATGATTGGGCCTCAATAATTCACTAATTCCGTGTTAAATTGTTAATAATAATTCTAGAGATAATAAATGTGCAAGGTAGAGTATGCCATGCCCTATCAAATCAAAACAACAAAATTATACAATGATCAGTCATACTCACTCCAAAGAATAAAGATTATAAAAATAAAGTTATTAAGAGTTATCATCAGGGATTATTCTTAATGCTCTTGGATAATGAGTGCCAGATGAATTTTTAGATCCAGGTGTCTGTTTATACAACTCAGATTATAGAAACCAACATACTGGTGATCTATGTCTTAGAAAATTTAAAAAGATATCTGACGATGTATTGCCCATACTTGTAAAATTTGATGGGTTATTGTACCATCACATCACAGTTTTAAAAAAATACTTGGAAATGAGAGGTAATTTAGACTAGTTAAGGTCTCACAATTTGGCACTGGGTGTCCAACTTGGATATTTAAGAATGAAAATAAACTTTCTGTATTTTGTTTTTGCCTCTTTATATATATATATATATGTTCAAACAAGGTCAGGCCCACCCACCAAAATTATCAAAAACAACCAGCTAAGTTTTTTGTAAGATCATTAAAAAGTTGGGAAATACAAATGCGGTACAAAATTTTAACCATAGATATTTTCAAACATAAAACTTTTTTATATATCTAAAAATATACCAGTGCACTGGCATTCATTTACACTTTACTATATATTTGTTCATTTAATTATTTATTGTTTCATGTATGTATGTGCAGGTAATTATTTCACTCACTAGTCTGATATCCCAGGACTATATGTCTGACATCACATAAGCCTATATGTATGTGCACTTACAAATCTGGTATATATAGGATTTATTGCAATCAATGCAATTTGACCGCCCCACCCTACCCCTTACCTAGTTTTCTTCAACAAAAACAGATATATATATATATATACATATAACAATATTTTTATTTATTAAAGCAATAGTTGATTTTAGATCAACAGGCATAAAGATAGACAATTCAATAAGCCAGTCTAACGCAGGTCAACTAAATATAATAACATCATTTTAGTTAAGTGGATTGGTTTACAATGCGTTAAGCTTCCAAATTAACAACCAGTTATGATTATAATGCAACAAAAAAATGCACATCTTACATGCAGTATTGGGACAGTTAATCGACATAATGCCAATTATGTTGTCGGCTCCTTTGAAATGTGTCGTTTTTCTGTAAAGAATGGATCACCCAAGATAGGCGAGTTATTGCCTGTAGGGGAAAGACTACGAGGGTAAAAATTAATCCTTAACTCGTATGTATTAATAATTTCTAATAATATTAAATGATTATAGCCATATAAAGAAATACCTAAATTAATTAAATATTTTTATTGTAACACAGTAAAACCAAAGTCGTAATCAAGAGAATAGAGGAGAAAGAGATAAAGGATTTAAGTTTAATTTAATAACTATCATATGAACAATGTAATTTACTTACGTTTATTTAGCTTCTATTTTAAATGGTACCCGCGCTGTTTTCTATCTAAACTATGTTCAAAACGTTTAGTCCAACGTAAGGCCCGGTTTTATGGTTTAAGTCATAATGTGGAGCCCGAATGGAGAAAATAGATCATAGAAATAGATTAGGGAGTTATATTATATGCAAATATCAATGACTAGTCTGTATTGTAATTATTATCACACTTATCTTAAATGACAGCCGACGTTTTTAAGTAGAGAATCAAATTAAATGGCTACATACATTAATATATAATAGGTCAATATACAAATGTTACTGCATGTATCTTTATTACACTATTACGTCCAGAAACACCAAAATATCTGTCTAAGTTACATGCTACACCCTAATTGTCGTCGCGTCTTTTCATATTAGGGAAACCGTACAGAAATTGGAATATTTTAGTGTTCGCTTATCATTAGTTACTTTTTACTTGAAATTCTTATACAAAACCAAATCAACAGGACTTTTGAAGCTTTTCAAACCCAGATTTCTAAAAAAAAAAAAAAAAAAAAAAAAAAAAAAAAAAAAAAAAAAA